>PEDP01000771.1:0-17853 GCA_002918395.1 Erysiphe pulchra | reverse complement strand
CTTTGTTCTCGATCACGAAAAAAAAAGAATTACTTCGCGATGGTAGGGGAGGAGGGACACCCATGTAAACTTAAGCGAGAGGACAGCTATAGTGGCGCGTTTGTGATAAGGCGGGAATAATATAGAATGGAAACGATAAACAACGACGGAGGAATAAATGATGATATGAATGATTGGAGAATTATGATGATGCAAAGAAGAAGAGAGAGGCAAGACGGATGAAATTGTCTGATGATCAAGGAACGTCGAACGAGGAATGAATGAAGAACACAATTGAAAGTATAATGAGAGTTCATGCTGATGAGAATAAGAATAGAAATTTGTAGGCATACAGATCATGTGTTAGTATTTCAAGTTCCGATTATAAATCTCTCTTTTTTTCTCCTCAGATGGAAAAAAAAATTGATAAATTAATAACCATTTTTTATTTGAATGCTCATTGCTTTGCTAGGTTTGTGATAAAAAATCTACATTCAAAGTCTAATAACTACCTTACTCTACTCAGCTCGGCTTATGTTTAAGTGTAAACTTTACATTCTGGTTTTTGATGAATATAACTGACCCTATTGCTCTTTCAGCAAATCAAACTTCGACTATCGAATTGTCTACCACATTTACCGTCTTAAGTTCACAAGAAATACCTGGTGAATCTACAAAAGTAGATCTTAACGAGGTTTTCGGGTAAAGTTGAAACCTTAGTTCTAGACATGAGGGAATAAACGAAGCAAAGACTTTGGCGCTTCAGAATGGGTTTGTTATCTTGCAGGGACATTTTCAGAAAGTCTCTAGGGTAGTACTGCGTTGTGCCCAAGGGGGGAAGGCTCAGCCTTCACGAGACGACGTTCGTCAATCAAAGACACGTCGTAAAAACTGCAAATTTGACCTTCTTCTTAAGCGTTAACGGGATGGATATACCGATAACTACTACTGACGATTTTTATCCCAAAAACGTGTCCCATAATCATCTATTCATTCAAGAGAGAGAATGCGATAAGAGGTTTATTCGAAGCACAGAAACTTAGGGAGGCGCAGAAAAAAGTGGTTGAAGTCATGTTACTTGCCGGGTTTTTTCCCAGACAAATCCATAGGGCCATTCAAACTGGAGAAAATCCAGCACATTTAAGCAACTCATTACAAATCGATATACTTAGGGACCTGTTGGTAGAAATTAATAATGTTTGTAACACCATGGGACGGCTCAAACTCCAGCGATTGAATGGTAAAACGCCAACCCAAATTATAATTAATGAGCTTGCTATCTGTGAGAGCTGGATGTATAGAATACAAGTCGATAATGACGGACACCTATCACATTTGTTAGTCGTGCATGGGCCAGGTCTCAGAGATTCTCGGGGATCCTTTTTATGGTGTACACATAAAACGAATCAACATAAGATGCCACTATTCAATTGCGTGGGTGTAACTAACACCAATCAGTCATTTTAAGCTGCTATGATCTTTATTTCGGGATAGACTCAAGAAGATTATGCCTGGTTTTTGAATAGTCTTGCTACCCTATGTGTAGAACACCAAATTCAATGGCCACAGGTGGTAATAATAGATTGCGAGATGGCTCTTATGAATAAATAACAACACATACCCTTCTTTGAGTCATCGTATAACATGTTATGTATCTGGTATATCAACATAAACATTCTAAAGACCTGTAAAAAAAGCCTAAACAAGGTCCAGTATGACACCGTCCTTGGACGGATAAAAACAGTCTGGGACATGAAAGTCGAGATGGACTTTGAAGCCATCTGGCAAGAGTTTAAATCCTATCTTCCATTATTAGAGGTCTTTTATGAATCCACAGATGCTGTAGATGAAATGCAATTGACTTGGGGTGGTTTTGTTATATCCATCTTATCCTTACGTGTATCAATTGGTATGAGAGATAATTCCGAGAACAGCAATATAGGCAACGAAGAGGATGAGATGGAATTTGTCTCGTTAGAAAACGATATACAAGGTATGTACTCTGGATGTTTCCCAAGATAACAGAGACTATGTCTCAAAGACGAAACAGAAAAGTAAGGGTGAAAGCACATCAAATCATCAGCTATATCTCTCGAGAGTGGTACCCACAACGATATCGATTCGCATTTTTTTCAGCACTGACAAATACTTTCATGTTGATCACAAAGGAATAGTCGAGCAGAGAGCGCTCATAGACAGCTTAAGCTCTATATCAACGTCAGTATGGAGATCTCTTCTATACATGAATAGAGTTAAAGGCCGCTGTTGAGGATCAGTGCTTAAAAACACAAACAAAGCATGAGAACGAGGTAGTCCATGGTAGACAAGACTACCTAAATAATCATCTATACTCTCTGATGGTGCGTAAGATTACCACATTTAGCTTGAATCTTGCACACAAACAAGATTTTCGCTTACAAGCTTCTTCACCTTATGGTTTAGCAGCATATACAGTTACTTTTAGACGAACACATGGATTGATTGCCTTGCTCACTTGAGCTGAAGGTTCTCAAGGATGAAAGGCTGAGGAAGGATATGTTTCACCTACGCTAGTGGCTCGATAAATCTGTTAGTCAAGAAGCTTATACAAACTCTCTTGCCTCTTTCGCTCAGCATGAGTTTTGAAACTTCTCAGAATAACTCCTGCAGAAAAATTATCATTCTTCGGGATTTAAAAAGCAATGGGAAAGTTTTAATTCAAGACTAGCTTCTCTTATGCCCTATTAACCTATTAGGGCACTTTAGAGTCACAAAGAGCTGCTGAGTTTTTTTAACTGAAGAACGAATGCTCCAGACACCTCTTCAAGTCCGATCTCGCGGCCGGCTGATGGGCTATACTGACTTGCCTCTCAGCGTGGCTCCTATATCATCCACCGTAAGAGCGTATGAAAGGAGAACACAAAGAAGATCGTCAGACTTTGAAGATTCGCATCAGTTGGAGACAGGTATTTCTAGTACTCTAATTAGACGCGCACGTAGATGTGGTTTATGTCGTGTTCAAGGACATGACGCAGCAGCCACTTGTCCAAATCGTATTCGACAGTAGAGTTTATTTAATATATGCAAAATTATTATAAAAATTAAAAAATGACGATAGTTGATAAAAATGCAACTTTAATATTGAGAGGCATCATTTGCTGCGTCACGGATTATTGTAAGTAATATATAAGAAATTAGGGTTTACATGTATAAGATGTATGTACAATTAATCATTACGCAAAGCAAATTGATACTTAGCGATCTATCTTCATCTTTATTTTTACTTCTCCTTCAGGCTCGCACTATCATCGCCATAATTTTATATCATCAATTCATTTTTTTTTTCCAAAATTGTTCGCATTTTCTTGCAAACAAACTCCCCTCCCTGCCTCAGGGAGTCTTAACTTAATCCATGTAGAGGATGCAATTCATACAGCAGTACAACTAATCAACTTTACTTTAACATACTGGATAAAACTAGGCTAAAAAAAAGGCGCATTATTTAACTATATTCACACAGTCTTTTTTTTCTTATTTAGAAAGTCTCATATGATCGAAGTAATAAAACGAATGCAAGTGTGAAAGGCTAACTAATCACCAAAACAATGCCTAGAAAGAATAGTGGCTTAGTACTGATAATTTTCTATCTAATGAACAAGAACATATTATTTACACATATGCGCTTTAATAGACGGTTTTTTTCCAAAAATTACACCGTTTTCTATTTTCATTTTATTAGCTTTGTTGGTTCTTTCTTGACAATCCATAATGGAAATTATAATTCTCAGTAGATCGCTAGATCTCTCCATGTCACTCCCTGCTAATAGAACAACAGGCATGGCCTGTAACGAGTAAGAACGAGTTAAATAGCCTCTCCCTGTTAGTAAAGCTGGGTTAGGCAGGCAGGCAGGCATGGGAATTTTTTTAGACCCTTTTTTTTTTTTTTCTTACTAGATGGATGAAATGGGCGGGCCGGGGAAAGGGGCTCTTCAAGGTTTGAATTAGCGCATGATTTGGATATGGTTTGTGCAAAAAGCAGTATTTAGTAGCCGTTTGATCACTTAATTTATCAGATTTCTGTAAGAATACAACGCACTTTTTCAGACTAATTTCTAGTACTGTAGGGTAGATAGGTAGGCAGGCAGGTGTTGGTTGCTACTTCTAACCAGTCGCAGCCATTTAGCTTTTGGCTATTCTTTCTTCATTTATGTCGATATTACTGCTCACATAAATTTTTTTATTTATGTCTACGGTTGAATGATCGAGAAAGGAGACGAAAAACCTCGTTCAAAAGAAAAAAATGTTGATTAAATCGGTAGATGATAATGTTGTTGTTTTTTTGTTTTTGGTATCGGTCTTAGTCCCGAATTGACCATGACGTGGGTGTTAGAATATGAATAATGGGGGTGAAGCTATTTCTTAAAAAGAATTAAATTTTTTTTTTAAAAAAAAAATTAGTTATTTTCATAATTACCTTTCTTTAACGAATACTAGGATTGCGATGGGTTGTTAATGCACGATTCTTCGTGTCATGATATTTCTAAATCTATTTTTTTTTATCTCATGTTCTTTCTCATCCAGAATTCTGCCAATTTGGCTCAAACGAATGCGCAAAATTGTCATGTTCCATGCTCCAAGATTGAAAAAGCTGCTTCTTGATGGGTAGGCAGGCAGGCAGGCAGGCAGGTAATGCTCGTCTAGTATTGAATATACCAGTATTGATTGGTACGAATAAATCTATCAATCAATCACTTAGTCATGTCTGCAACGGCATCTATTCACTCGTGGGAAGATTCGACTCGGATGCTTGTTGTTGACTTATGAGGATGATCAAGATCGATGTACTGTTTGTCTTCACACCCACCCCTCCTGGATATCTCATATTGCTGCAATTGCTCCCTGTCTGCATACGCACAATTAGCCTATGATAGAAACAGCTCTAATTTCTTATTAATAATGGGTATTTGGTATTTGGGTATTAAAGTGGGTATTAACCAGCTAATCACCAATTTTTTAAGGGTTCTGCCTCTGTCTATTCCCGCTGCGGCGGACAGAATCAAACGTCCCTTAACGCATCGAACAGAACGTCGGGTATGTGCTTACACGTGATCTAATGCCTGTCGATAGCACGTTATCCGTTAACTCGTTGAAAAAATAAAGTAGAGTCCGTGCTATGCTTAATGACTAAGAAACGTTCCTGATACAAGAAGAAAATAAAGTCCACGTTTTCGAAGCGCTTTCATTAAATCTACACAACACACCCACAATGTAAGTTATGGAAATCAAATCTCTTTTTATTTATGCTCTGAATATTTACTCATCACTTGGGACCGAAAATTATACAATATATTTGATTATGGTTATAATATATAAATTTTGATAACAGATGACAGATTTTTAAAATATTGTTGAAGAGTAAGAAATAAACGTAGTCAGGTTAATCAAAACCACCTACTCATTTTTATTTTTATTGACCGGCTCAAACCATTACCAGAAATGATTCAAAAATAGTAGAAATTCTATTCATACGCTGCACAAGATCTCCCCACTCCCACTAAGCATAAATTAGCAAACCTTTAAATCTCAGTGGTGTTTTTCACAATCTACTTAATCAACTATCTAGATCTTTAAACTCGTATTAATATTATGCTATTTATATTAAGCTGCTGTACGATGCTTATATCAAGACCAGGTTATTGATATGGTTCTCTGCCTATTGATACGTTGTATTTCTTCGAAAAGGACTTCATCACTAGCAATATCTGCCTTCACTTCAGTAGTAACTTCAAGAAACCTAAAGCTACTATTAGATTCTTGTTGATTTAGAATATCAAAGATAGACCTCTTTGTCAACATCTCACTTCTCGGGTCTAACACCCGATTATCAAAATCGATATTATATCTTTCGCCTTCTAAATCAACAAGGACTTCTTCAGAAATTGCGGTATAAGACAGAATCGTCCTCTGATTCAGGCCCATCTTCACTTTCAAAAAGCTCTTCAGTTTTAGTAACTAGATGTTCCAGTCGAAGAACTAACTGCTCATTGACTAAAAGGGGCAACTCCTTTGTCGATAAGTCTCTAAGAAGAATTTAAGACGATCTGAAATTTTCTCAAAGCAATATTTGATGTGCTTACATAGTATAAATCGGCTAAGCAGGAAAGCTTTGCACGCACATACCCACTTTACTGGGTCCGTATTATGCTCTATGAGATCTTGGCTCTCTACTGAGCCATCCTGAAGTTCGTCCGACTGTTTCTTGAGGACTTTTCTCCACGAATCAGTGACTTTTCGATAGTTTTTGCTCCTATATTTTGTTCATCGCCTCTATTTCCTGAGGAATAATACGAGAATTTAGGATAGAGATAGTCATGTTTGATTCTTCGCCAGTGAGATTTGAAAATCATGGTTGTCTTTAGCACTGATATTCTAACGGCACTTTCAGATCGCGCCCATTGTTTCCACTGATTTGGACTATACCAGTTGACGAAAAGATATGCCCAGAGGCGGGAGTAACTTCGAGCATGGCACCATGTGTACAGTTCGTTCACGTAATCAAGATATATCAGTTTGGGAGAGCGGAATTTGCTATTCTAGTCAGGTATCATAGGATGCATTTTGAAGTGGCGACTGAACATTTCAAGAACAGTGTGCCGCCCTCTCACGGTTGAAGTTTCGATACTATCTGACTCCTCAAAAAAATTGCTTGATGATGCGCATTAGTATCTGCCATATTGATGGTCTCTAGGTCTCTGTATGGAGTGCGACCCCCATCAGCCCTCAAGTGTAGGAGCTAAAGGCTTGACCTCACTTGAATAGTAATAACTTTGGGGTTTTTTTTCTATTGTCCCTCGACTTATTGTGGATGGCCCTTTTGGCGTGCCAGAAGCATAATCGTCCCGTTACGTCTGGCCAGATTGATTTATTGCTACAATTTGCGATTTATCTTTATCACGGTGGAAGAAGATAGGATTGAAATTAGCAGCTTTGATTGGATGCAGGAACTGTTCGAGGATGGAAGTCGTGGAACCTGCATCTGCAGTTGTTACTGCCCGAATCTGATTATCGACAGCTACTGGAAGGTAGCATAAAGGAACGCCAGTTTAATCAAGCTCGGTAAGTACTACATATAATTCTGTGCGTAGAAAAAATAAATAAACTTTTCGATAAGATTTTATTTGTGAATAGGAGGGAAATTGAATCATGGGCCACTGAGACCATGGAAGAAAGGGATATATTAATGATTCGTACCTGAACTATTGTTTCCAATAGTAGCATCAATAGCTAATTCTTTGACTGTCGATGAAGTGCGTTAATCGTGCCACACATGTATAATCCAAGGCCACGTAGGTTACCAATAGTATAAGTGACGTGTTGATAGGCACTCTGTGACTCAAGAAATGTTTTTGCTGAGACAAATGGGTTAGCGTCACGTTTCCATAGTAAGACATTATCTTGTTGCTATTGATAATACACTTGGTGTTGAGCAATTTCATCAACACCACTTATTTCAGATGACTGGAGCTCGCGATAGATTTCAGTAGGCGTATTAGCCGAGAAACAAGATGATATAAAATCTAAAATTTCTTGCAAAAATTTAAAATCACGATATTTATTGTGATAATTGTGCCATAAAGTCACGATTAACCGGTGCTCCAGCAGGCTTAGGACAAACTTCAGTTTGCCTCACAAGGGAATCTTTCCATTTTGCGTCGATCACGCTTGGCTACTTCTCTATATTTTGGCTTTTGAGATACATCTTGGGCGCAGCGGTAGTGGTATGTGATATGTGATTTTTTCACCAGACGCTGCCCACGGAAATTGTGACCTCTTTCCTCTCGGATGAGTACAGTAAGCTGCTTGATTGCTTGATTCAGAAGCGTAAACTCTTCAGTATTATTCCCGAAAGTCTGGAGTATCTGCCCAAAGCTGAGAGGCAACTGGTCAATATCAGCACAATTACAATATGCCTTACAACTGACTGTTTCATGCCCAAAACAGTGGTGACTTGGCATATGTATCAATTTGTCTCAAGTCTCGAATAAACTTCGTTGCTAACTGCGTACTACTGCAACCCTCATTAAAAACCAGCGTATATAAATTTTATGTACTGTCTTAGAAAAGAGTTGTTGCTAATTGGCTATTCATTATACATGTTAAAATTTAAAGTCCCTCCACAAATAGAGTACTTTAATGCAATCATTGCTGTAAAATCATATTCTAAAATTTTATGGAATATTCTAATAAATTACAAACCCTAGATTATTCAGACATGCCTTCATTATCTTGTAGACATCCACCGCGTGAAATGTGGTAGGGACTGTTGGATTCGAATCAATCATCTCCTGCCTTGAAAGGAGTAGGTGCGCGGGCTAGACTTCCCAGACTCTATTTGAGAGAAGGGCCCGGATTACCGTCCGACCCAGAGGACTATGTTGATAAGAGTTAGAGGAAAACCACTTTGTCGGTAATATTGATGATATTACAAAAAGGCTCGTGCCGTCACGAAGTCGGTGATTTATTTAAATAAACGTATATAAAATATATTTCTAATAACTAGATAATTGTTGTGCATGTTTCTATCTCTCCTCCTCTCTTCCCCTTCTTCGCCTCCCTACCTCTGATATATATAGTAAACTACATCTTTTCTACGTACTCAATATCCCATAAAGACAATATTTAATGAAATGTGAACAAATAAGATGCATAATACATTTGGCGCTAGTGGCACAAGCGTGTTTTTGGCGAGACTAGTTACGTAGCCTTAACACGTAACACGTACAAACCAATAGGTGAGACCGATATTTACCGACACACTTGCAATCTGACCTGACAATCCTTCTTTCATTAATTCTGCCAAACTAAAATTTGGCTTCATCTCGCCTCTCTTTTATCATTTATTCAATTTGAAGTCCTAGGCATATGCGCTTATGTCCACTTTGGGTGCGATGATGATACGCCGCAAAGTCACCATGTCCTATTCTAGCTGTTAGCAGTTCATGCGATAGTCGCCGTGGTAATGTTTGTTCAGGAGGCTTCTTAAGACGCATTTTTAATTCAGCTCTTGACGTTGCTGTTGCACAAGACGACAAAGATAGGCTATAGTAATATAGTTGGGCTCAGTATTTCTGTCAGGGAGATCTCGCAGAGCAGTATAGGCTTCCAAATCCGCTACTTCATTTACTCTAATTTTTGAGTGGCCTGGCATCCATCTAAATTCAGCTCTTATGCTCTTCGCAAAATCATGAAATAATTTAGATAACCGAGTACTGGATGCTGGTTTGCCAGTTTGTAAGGCCATTACTATTACTGCGGACTGGTTATCGAGAAGTTCAAATATCTTTTCTTCATTTTGCCCCATTGAAAAAGCAGCTTGAGGTGCCATGGTTGTACCACAGATATCTGTATCGTACACTTTTCCACCATGTAATGGACTCTTTCCCCTCACTGAAAGGTCTTCCTCCACGCTGTGGAACGCATCTCCAGATCTGGTCACTTAGATTGACGGAGAACTAGTTATTAATATTATTGATATACAACGCCAAGCAGGCATACTAGCTAATCCTGGCCTTGGGTCATAGATATAGACTAAGAGGTGTTCCCCCACTCAGTGCTCACTCCAGAAACATCGTGACTTATGTAAGCACAACAACAGCAACACTCAATACTTATTCAGTACATTCCAAATTTGAGTATTTGATTGGTTAGAGAATAAAATAGTGTTCAAATTTCATCACTACAATGTTAATGTAAGACGTTGCAGCACGTTCGTATTCCGACGAGTAGAGCTTTAAGCTTCGCCAGCAAATGGTTGCCGCACTAGTGGCAGCTGGCAACTAATTGCTTCAGTGAAAAGCCACGAACATGAACCATCAGTCAACCCTTTCACATCCTGTTTCAAGGCGACGAAATGAGGAGGTGAAACAGTAGATTCGCAATCTTTCTGCTGATACCCTTAGTTTATACGGCCAAAAATATACAATTAGGGTAGTTCAAGAGAATAATGAGAGAACAAGAAAATAGCTTCCAATAGAGGAAAAGGTAGAGAGCCTAAATTGAAGCTCGTATTGCTGCCTTAGTTGTAGCCTCAATTGGAGTCTACAAGAGTACTGAAGCTGAAAAAGTCCTTTAAAATTGCTTCGCTAAAATATAAACCGGCAGGGCCAAGTATGTGGACGAAGAAAAAAAAAGAAAAATGTCAGAAAGTGAGGATTAGGAGGGTTAATTATGATGATAGACAATAACTGCTTCCACTCATCAGTTTTCAGTCTGTTAAGCTCGTATGACTGGTAGCAGCTTCAGCTTAAGCATACGAGAAATCTGAAGCTTAAGTTATTACTTAAATGTCTAATTTACGTTCTAGAATAGAATATGGACCTAGGATTGAGGTAGTACCTATGCGTCTCTGTTCTCTTACAAACAGAGTGCCACGGACTGTCTATGGAGACCCACATGAGTGGGTGACGCCATGTTCTTATTAGGTCAACCTGTATCCAATCAGTTTTAACGTACTATCGTGTATAAATTCTATGTGTTTATCTATTGTTTTATCGAATTTTTTTATCGGTATAACTTTGATTGATACCCAAGTATGTTTTGTGTATATAAAAAAGTTCTTCCTTCAACCTCGGAACCTTCCAGATCTGAGTCTTTTTGTTAACTTGTTATTAGTTTTATTCATCTAGAGATTATTCTTGTCCTCATTAAGTCTCGCTAAGTTACGATCATAATATCGATCGCCCCGCCAACGCCTCAGTCCCTCATACTGAGAATGTTCATAAACACGCAGCAATTTGCCACAAAGTTCAAATTTCGCAAGGACGGTAGCAACCAGGGCACATGAATACAAGGCGATCTTCGTGAACGAAAAAGCCTATAACTTCATCATTTCGACATCGGAATTCTTTGATACGTCTCCCCAAAAAATACAGAGTCAACATTCGTTTTTTGAATTCGTGAGAATAAGAGATAATTACATTATAGCTTATAACAGATTACGGATATGATTTTGCAGTAACTGTTCGCAAATTGGTCGGTGTCATTTGTAAGAGGGGAAGCCTTGTTGAAAATCTTCCAAAAAATTGATTTCAGTACTAAACGCTGCCAGATCTTGTGCCATTCCTGTTACCACATACTATAGGAGTAACTAGTTACCATCCTGATATCAAGTTTATACTCAGAAAGTCTAAGTAAGAGGATTAGTAAGAAGGACGTTGGACAATGCAAGGGCTATGATAAGAACTTATAGAGAGAGAACTCTCCTTCTTAGCATACTTTCCTCCTGATTTTGATATTTCTTCGTCTGGCAATCAAAATTTTCTTAAAAGGAAACAATATCGACTATAATTACGTATGTTACTTGCATATCAACGTAAGAGTTACATAAATATTTACCAGATGATGTTACCAACATGTGATGATAATACTATTGAAGGTAGGTAGGTAGGTACCTACCTACCTCAATAGTATTATCATCACATGTTGGTAACATCATCTGGTAAATATTTATGTTACTATCGCATCAAAAGTCGGGGATATTTCTAAGTAGCTAACTACATCGAAAAATAAAATTCAAACTGGAATTTAGCACCAGTACGGACACAATTACTTCACTTCTGAACACGAGTTCGAGATGAATGGCGTAAAAAATTACTTTCAAGGCCTGACTTGCCAAATATTGCTCAAACTGGGGCCACAAAGAAGATGCTCTTCGAACCTTATACGAGCCGCAGTTTTATCGAAAATGGTTATTTGTTTAAGGTCCTATGCATAAGCTAAAGCACCTAGTAACCGCGCACCCATCCACCAAAAGTAGTTGACCATTACTGTTGGTAATATTCAACTCTGAATATTCGATTTATATTAATATTCTTACGGAATTGAAAAACAGTAAAAAACAGAATAAACGTGTAAACTTGATAAAACGATAAAACATATATTTTCAACTACTTTCTAAAAACTATCGGGGAATATGTTATATACAATCTTTGATCTGAATCGAACAAGCTCGGCTAACCAATGCTAGAAACAATCTGAAACCTATGGTGCTTCGAGCCGAGATTTCGCGCCCTTACTTATGAGCACATCTACTCATGTGAAACTAGCAGCGGACCTGTCAGTTTGTATCCCGTGATCCCGACAATTACTAAATACTCTCTATTTTCCACGTTACACATTTATGAATCTCAAAGAGCTTGCCATCTAAAAAGCTGTTGAAGATCTCAATTCTGGTATTTTTCCTAGCCTAAGGAAGGCTTCTGCCGCTTATGTTGTTCCTGAATCCACGTAAAGAGGATGGCGACAATGTCAACTATCCAGAAATATGGCTCTCTCAAGTCAGCAGCGATTAACACCAGAGTAAGAGGAATTCTTTTAAAGTATGTGATCTAAGACGATTCTCGCGTACAACCTCCCTCTCATCCACTGCGAGAATTGGTTATCCAAATCCTTCACATTAAAGGTAACTATAAACCACCGGAACAAAATTGGGTTCACCATTTCCTTTAACGAAATCCAAAGGTTGCATCTGTTGTTGGACGAAAAATTGCAAGTGCAAGAACTATTGCGGCTAATTTTGTGACAATTCTCGAATTTCTTGAGCATTTGAACGCACCAGAATTCAGTTAAATATAAAGACTAACAATATCTGGAAAATGGCCTCAGAAATTCCCTACTCGTTCACGCTCGCCCGCTATTTGCAAAGAATTTACGCGAGATATGAAAAATTTAACAATGAAAGAAAAGAAAACATAAAGGAGAGAAACAAAATTTATGATTAGTCCAGCATTTCTCACACCAAGTTCTAAACCGCCATTCTCAGTCTTGGCATACTATTAATTACTCTCCTCGCGCTCGGTAGAAGATAAGTCGAAAATTTGTACAATAAAAAAACCTGTGATTCGTGCAAATTCGGAAAATTTCTTGAAGCAATTATGCCCAAGTAGTTGTCTTCTATAGATATCTATAGTATACTATACCATTTTGGATTTTATGCATTTGATTAGCGTGCCGCCGACAAAGAGTAAAGTGGGTAGGAGTAGTCTCCTTTCCACAGACACAATCAACAATAGTATCTACATATTTTAGGTTACGATGTTACGCCGCAAAGTCACCATGTCCAGCTCTGGTAGCTAATAGTTTATGTAATAGCCACCTTGGCAACGCGAGCTCGGGTGGCTTTTTGCGACGCATTTTTAAGTCCAGATCTTAATATTAAACCGGACAAACGTCTAACCACAATTGTTCCACCAACTCCTGATGACGCTACTGCATAAGTTGATATATATATGCTACGGTAATTTAATTCGATTGAGTTTGTTACTCAGACAAATTTCTAAGAGCGGCATGAGCTTCTGCATCTGTTCCTTCATTTCTGCTGATTTTATAATGACCTGGTACCCATCTAAACTCTGCAATTTCAGACTTCGCTTAACAATGAAACAATCTTGTTAATCGAATACTGGATGCTGATTTTCCAGTGATTAAAGCAATCACTGCAGCCTGATTATCGAAAAATACAAATACCTTCTCGCCATTTTTTCTCATGGACAAGACTTCACGAAGCGCAATGGTCGCATCAAAGATCTCTGCATCGTAGAACTCTTTACCCGTTACGGGCGGTGCCCTTAGATTATGGATCGGAATTCATCCGGTTCGACACGATCGTTATTATTTATTAAATCACGTCATAGTTAGTGGTTTCCTAGTTACTACTTTTTGGGGACGCGTGCTAGTGTTTAGTGTTTGCTTACTTTAATTTATTTCACAACAGATTGTAGATTCCTCCTAAGATCAAATATAAACCTATTTTGGATTAAGATTGCGAGCAGCTATTTCTAACGTCCTATTACATATATTTGATCTCTTCATTTACACTACTAGTGCAAGTCCTTCTGACCTCTCCTAGTTTTAATTTTTTTGACACAGCTTCCTAAATACGCCTTTTATTTATATGAGCATATTTAGAGTTCCTTTACCTACAAACTCTTCACGGTATTCCTGCTCTTCCTTCGAATTCAGATTAGTCAACTTATTCTCTCTCACATCTAACTCTATGAATCAAGTATTTTAAAAGAATATGTCTCTAGACGAGCATACCAACACAGTAATTTCCATAACACAGGAAGAAGTGTCGCAATTAAGGCTTTTACTAAGCTCCCAAGATCGCTCGGTCCCAGAAAGACGAACTGCAAAAGCTGGAGAAAAGAAAAATCCCTCTAAGTAGCCCGAGTGGGACGACACTAAAGAGTGTGATGGCTTCGAGGCCATCAGCAGTAACGGTTCCCAATGACGCACGGACTAGTAAACAATAGATGATGTAAGCAAGTAAATAACACTTGATAATTAAAACTAGAATACTGACCATACCTTTAACCAAACCAAAGAAATAAAACCTAGCTGATGGAACCTCCACTTGTCAAAGCTGACACACAGACTTTTATTAATGTCGAGATACGCGAAACGCATAAAGAACAAATATCGTGTCACGTCGCTATGATTTGATACTCGGTATGCCTTGGTTTGAAAGGCATAACCCGCGAATAGAATGGGCTACACGTAAAATAGCGCTCAGCTCTAAATACAGATTTGATAATTGCCTTATTGAAAGGTCTGCAATAGTTTTTAGTTAATGTGGTAATCGAGGAAATATAGGAAAACAAAAAGAAAACCCAATCGAGAAAGTGCATGCAATAGAAACACCTAATATAGACGTCAGCGAAATATGCGCCAGCGAGCTTTATTTTAGTACCTTCGAAAAAGGAGAGGAGCTGTTTTTGATACTACCTCAAGATCAAGATGACGAGGACGTATACCATCTCAATAGAATTAACTCTGAAGATTACGAAATTTTTTTGAAGGGGTAGGAACCTCAAACAGTTGAACAAATAAAGCTACTGCTACCACCAGAATTCCATGACTACGTTGATGTTTTTATACAACAAGATGCTGTTACGTTGCCACCACGACTTCTCGGGCAAGACCATGAAATAAGATTAGTAGACCCAAACATAACACCCCCTTTTCAGAGGGGTAAACCGATGTCTAAAGACGAGCTCTCAGCTATTAAAAAGTACTTAGACGAATGTTAGAAAAAGAATTCATTCACAACAGTTCCTCCCTAATCGGAGCACCAATTTTGATTGCTAAAAAACCTGGCGGTGGTCTCCGTATCTGCATAGACTTTCGTGCTCAAAACGCACTCACAGTTAAAAACCGGTACCCAATACCACTCATTAATGAAACTCTAGATAAACTTAGTATTGCAAAATTATTCACGACTTAAGACGTTATCGCGGCCTTTAATCGTGTACGAATGTTAGAAGGTGATGAGGAAAAGACTACTTTTAATACACGTTATAGACAGTATGAATATTTGGTAATGCCCTTCGGATTATTCAATGTGCCAGGTACTTTTCAAAGTTTAGTTAACTCTTCTATCTGAGAATATCTAGACGTTTTCCCTACCGCCTATTTAGATGATATCCTCTGCTTCAGTAAGACACGTGCTGAACATGTTCAACACATTCGAAAATTGTTACAACGTATGAGGGACAACAAATTACAGCTGGATACAAAAAAAGTCGTTACTTAACGCAAGAAGTCAAATATCTAGGTATATATATCAGTACTCAAGGTTTGCAAATGGATCCTATCAAAGTAAAAGCAATCACAGAAAGGCAAACACCAAAGAATATTAAAGATGTACAAGCTTTCCTAGGTTTTGCAAATTTTTATAGACGATTTATACAGATCTTTTTTCAACTAGCTATACCCCTCATAAACCTAACACGTCTTGAAGAAAATAAAGAAGAAAAACAAAAAATCTCCTTTCAATGGACTTGGACTTGTCAGGACGCTTTTAATACACTTAAAATAGCCTTTATAACAACTCCAATACCCGCTCACTTCTATCCTGACAAAGAGACCTGTGTAGAAACAGATGCATCAGACTTTGTTACGGCCGGAACACTGTCGCAATTATATGATGGAGTCTTAAGACCAATAGCCTACTTATCCAACAAAATATCTTCTCAAGAATGTAACTACGATATTTATGATAAAGAGTTACTAACAATTGTCCGAACTTTTGAAAACCGGAGATCAGAACTTATAACAGCGGAAGGAGAGAAACCTATCAAGTTCTCCTAGACCACAAAAATCTAGAATATTTCATGACGACTAAGGAGCATAACCGAAGACAGGCAAGATGGGCTGAGTTTCTTTCCCAGTTTAACTTTAAAATTACCTATCGACCTGGTATATAGGGAACTAAACCAGATAGTCTTACAGTGTGGTTCTCCACAATTTCTGTACTCGATGACAGCCATAAAGTCTTCAGTGTCACGGTTTCGATAGATAGGACTTGAGCTCTTATGTATCAAAAGGTAGTTTACATTTTATCTATCGATAAAGAAAAGAAGTCTAGCACGCTTACATTTATTTATTCACTTATCCTCCATGTCCAGGACTTTTACATCTTGATATTCCCTCACTCTTGAAGGATATGGGCCATCGCCATGAACGAATTCTCACTTACGCAAGTACGCCTATTGTTAACATAGGCTACAGGCCAGTACAGCTTATCAGCCGTCACATTCAATGTAGTCGGTTGAGCCATAATTTCCACACGATGGTACCTTAGAGCAGTTTTTAGAGGGGTGTTGCCATTGTAACGTTTGCAAAACACTAAAAACTGTTGCTCATTGAATGATTTTGCGATCCCAGATTCTTAGAATATCCTGAAACTGGCACGTGGAGTCTTTAAGAAATATGCCATCCAATTTCCATGTGGCGCCTCAGCTTTATCTTCCCCTTAGATATTAACATGAGCTGGCCGTGCAGAACAGACCCGCTCAACTTCATCAATAAGCATAGAATTGCTTACTTCTATTTTTCCTTGTAGCATTTGTGGATGATGGTATAGTAGGAATTATCACTGGAATCCAGTTTGTAGCTAATTCTAGTTTCGCTTCCGATAAGAAAAAACCATTTCTTGCATTAAGAATAGTCTCACATGCTTCAGAGCTGCATGGGCTTAAAGCAAAACCCGAGTGAACGGGTTTTATTTTCCCAAATTCATTAACACTAGATGATGAAATTGCAAGTTTTTGAACTATTGTTTTACGAATGCCTGCAGGCGATAGTATACGCCACTCATGATCTTGTGGCAGATGGACAAAGAGTCTTCTGAGGTTTAGCTGATAGCTTTTCCTTTTTGGAGCCGCTTGTGCTTTATTTATTAGGGTTATCCGAGCCTTCTTCTGAGCTTTGCAAGTCACCGTCGCCCAGCTCTTCTCGCCTGTCTAAAGGATTGTAAGATCCCTGTCAACAAAATCTCACGGGTTTTGATTTGTAACCCTTTTTTCTACTAATTTCTGCTCTCGCTATCCTAACAGACAACGGCTATCGGCCCGAACTACACATGCATCGGTACAAGCCCTTGGGGAAATATGGCTGGAAAATAACTTCCGCTTATTGGTCATTATCATATTGACTTTTCTGGGCGTCAAGTGCTACTCTGCATCTCCACGTGGTGGCGCCTGAGGACCCTTTCTTTCGTTAAAAAGGTGTTGGTATAAACAAATTCGTATATTCTTTTCTTCTCTCTCTCCTCTAACAGTAACTAATACATATATATATATATTATCAATGTGGTTTAATCTATTACGTCTTATCCATTACATCATAGCCAGCGATGGTGCTCTTTCCTTGTAACTAATGTGATATAGCATCTTCCCGACTTCCGAAACTGGGGCAAAAACATTAAGGGTATGATTCTCATTAAAGGTAGAAAAGTGTTACGTTTTTATCAAAAGAAATTAGGTCGCCATAGTGATAACAAATGAGGTGGTGGAAATTACTTATCAAGTCATCTCTCTACCCAACTTTCAACCT
>PEDP01000770.1:0-17860 GCA_002918395.1 Erysiphe pulchra | reverse complement strand
TAAATGTGATTTTCTATGCCAAAAAGTTAAATACCTGGGCTTTATAATAGAAGCAGGGAAAAGTATAGTTGCTGACCCAGCAAAAATTAAAGCTATTATGGAATGGGAGGCACCAAAGACTGTAAAAGGCGTTCGTTCATTCCTGGGCTTCGCTAACTTCTATCGATGTTTTGTCAATAAGCTTTCTGATATTACAGCCCCACTAACTTAATTAACAAAGAAAGAGACATCGTGGCGCTGGGGGCAAGAAGAAAACGCAGCGTTTGAAAATCTCAAGAAAAAATTTGCTTCAAAACCAATACTAGCCCAATGGGATCCAAATCGAGATTCGGTATTAAAGGCAGATTGTTCGGGCTATGCACTGGGTGGATGTTTATCTCAACTAGATAATCAAGGCCAGCTTCGTCCAATTGCATACTATTCAAGGAGGTTATCCAGTGCAGAGGCTAACTACCCTATTCATGACAAAGAGATGCTCGCGATTATAGCCTGTCTCAAGGAGTGGCAAGAAGAGTTAAAGTCAACAGCAAAACCATTCATTATCCTTAGTGATCATAAAAATCTAAATTATTTCGCATCTAAAAGACTTTTGAACGAGCGACATATTCAATATAATGAGGTTTTGCAACAATTTAACTTTAAGCTTAAATGGCGTTCGGGAAATTCAAGTGAGCGTCCAGACGCATTATCTAGACGTGAATAAGACAAACCAGCAGGACTTGATGATGAGCGGAACGCAGAAAGATTCATGCAATTGCTACCAAGTGTATCCTTAAATCCCATTAACACAACGCAGATTGAAGAGAATAATGTAGATCCTGCTGCGCTAGCAAAACTATTTGAAGACGTAGAAATGCAATCTTTATGGGCAACAGCAGTGGGAAGAGATAGAGACTGGATACGTGCTTGCGACGCAGTCCGGGCAGGTGAAAGAAGCTCTGATATTGCCCTGAGTTTTAAAGTCAATATAGCTGAGTGTACAGTGGCTGCAAGTAACTTTTGGAAAAATTTCTGTAAATTGACAGGCATAGCACAAGGACTGACAACATCCTACCACCCCCAGTCTAATGCAAGTAAGCGGGCTAATCAAGAGATATTTAAGTACCTACGAGCCTTTTCATGTTATGCTCAAAATAACTGGATGGATCTATTGTCAATGGCATAATTAGCTCTCAATGCAAGACCAAATTCAGCCATTGGATGTATGAGTCCATTTTTTTACGACATGGCTACGAGTTAGATCCTTTAATGGAACCAACACAACAAGATATAACCCCTTTGCGACATCCAGGACAGCTTGCGGCCGCCAAGTATGTGAAGAGATTAAAGGATGCAACGGATTTTGCTCAAGCTGCAATGGCTTCTGCGCAACAACGTAACAAAGCTAATGGAAATATGTCTAGAAGACAACCTGAGAGGTTCAAGGTCGGCGATAAAGTTTGGTTAATTTACGCCATATTCAAACCCCTCAATTATCGAAAAAGTTAGCGTGACAACACGCAAAATACGAAGTAACAGCTGTTCCGGATGCGTTAACTGTGGAACTGAATGTCCCTGGAAATATACATAAGCGTTTCCACGCTGAATTAATAAAACGAGCTGGCACAGATCCATTCCCTAGTCAGAAACGCAATGATGCACGAAATCCACCCATAATTGACGATTTAGGAGAACCTGAGTATGAAGTAGAATCAATTTTACGTGCAAGAACTATTCGTCGTGGACGCGGATCTTTTCGACAGGCATTAGTAAAATGGGTAAGTGAAGCAAACTCAACATGGGAACCAGTAGAAGCCATAAAGGATACTGAAGCCTTAAATAAACTTGAAACTTTGTATGGCCCCATTGATTCAAATAACGGACCTTCGGATGAAAGTGTTGGATCATTTCTTGGGCCAGCAGAGAAAAAGTCCGTTCGCTGGCGTCGAAATCGTAAGAAACAGAAGACCACTACTTTGCGAGCAATTGAGCACTATCTAGGCGAATTAAAGAGGAGGAGGCATTGTAACGGCTTGTTAGCCAGTAAGAAGCCTGTAGCCTACGATGGTCATCGCAGGCATTATCAGCGTGGCTCATGCTAGCAAGGATTCCCCTAGTTACTTTCAAAATACGTCATTCCTTCCTCTTACTAGAGCACGGGTCCGTTTAGCAGTTCTGAAGCTACTAGAATATTCTGGATATCAACGGCGAGGTATTGAACTTTTCTTGTATGTTTCTGGAGTGTGTATGTATTATGATGGAAAGCTATCAAACGATGGCGAATATTCTAGAACTTATATAACAACTATATAACACGTCATTAGATCTAGGTTGCATAAATAGAGAAGATTATAAACTACCTTTTATTATTAGAATGCTCAAGCCTTCAATACTCAAACCGTGACAGTGAGTATGTTTTTTTTTGTGATAGTCATGATTTACACAAGAAACGGAACAACTCATCCCCTTTTTGGTTTTCTTGCAATTATCGTCAAATTCTCCATATGTCAATTTACTTTTTGGTGAACGTGGCTTATGACGCTATCATTCAGTTACACGGGGAGTCAGTCATCTTCAATACTCTTATAAAAATTACTTTATACGAGAAGATAGACTCTCCCTTTTTTTTCCATCCCCCGCCCCCGGCGTCGCTGAGCGGCGGACGGCGGACGGCGTTGTAGGCCTCCGGCTATTCCGGAGCTGAGGTCGAGCCGTAGTTTCATCTGCTCCTGCTCCGCCCATTTCTATAAACCTCCGGTAAACAGGGGAGGGTTTCGCCAATACGCCCAAAAAAAAAATAAACAAGGTGGGTGGGTACCTTGATTGAATAACACGTGTCGCTGTCACCACTGCCCATTATTGTGAATTAAAATTGACACATTTGTTATCTGAGATCTGAGCTATGTCTTATCACAATTTTAAAGCAATAGTGGAATAATGGGTGGTAGCTACAATAAGCGTTCGTTATTCATTTAGGGTATCCACTTTTTTTTTGCGTATTGGCGAAACCGATGACTGCCCAAGCCACCTTTTCTTTCTTCATAAAACGTTGATTTTTCCACTGCGTCAATTTCATGAAGTAACATTAGTGGATTGTACGTATGGTACAAACCGATTCGGGTTATCTTAGCTTCAGATAGTTGGATGGAGCAACATTAGCACAACATTTGAGGTTGGGTATGCATTTCTCAGTCAAAAGACTGAGGAAGACCTGTCTGGGCTATTGATGTCCGACGAAAAGCTCTGTGGGAAAAAAACATACCTGAAGCTAGGGTGATTTTCATGAACTGAGCCATAGATAGAGTTTTATTTAACTTTTAAAAAACTCCTTATGTATGGCATATCAAGATATCTTAGCTCTAAAGTCACATCTTGCCAAAGTACTAAATGGCAATTCGACAAAAGATTTTATAGACGATCTCATAAAAGTTTGGAATGCTCCAACAAGCGTTAAGTTTTCTAACCTATGGAATAACTGTAGTACTAAGTAGTTCTACTTTCATTTCTAACGGTAAAAGGATTGTTAAATACTTGGAAGATACGTGGCTCCCATATATGGATCAATTTGCCAATTGTAGCTTCAGTAAATACTTTCATCTTGGCTAATTGACTAGCAGCAAGGCTGAAGCCTCTTATCACTGTATGAAGATGTCACCAAGATTTTCTTCATCAACAACAGGTGGAGGGATTCATGTAAGGGCACTTTACCGCGAAGTAAATACCACAGTTTGTTAAAATACACCAAAGCTAATAAAAAATCAAGTTGCTTTCCTTGAAAAGCATCAATCAAGACTAAAAACGTTCGTCATCCCTATCCCAGAATGTAAATGTAACTCTTCATTACCATCAGGTGTACCATTTTATCATGCAATTTAAGAGAAACTGGATCTTAAATCAGCAACTATTCTTATTGCTCATCTTCATCATTGTTGGTATACAGCTCCAACGACAAGTTTGATAAATCTTCCACAAAACGAAAATGGTAATATTTGACTGAGGGCCAAGTAATTGGCAGAGATAATCTCGGTGGAAGTAATAGTAGAAAGCAAATGTTTAAAAGTTTAAATCAATTAATGAACCGAAGACGATAAAAATCTAGGATAATAGGGCTAGCGGCAAATCTCACACCGAATAATATAATGCTGTTGTGAATGATGAATGATGCTATCAACTCAACATAACGCCAACCATCACAGCATGAATCTAGAATCACAATCAGTATTGAATATATTTTTTCTACAAACTTATCGCCGATAATATCTCTCGCCCCGTTGAGCTTAGTTCCACAAGAGCGACTCGTGTTTGTGTTTGTGTTGGATCTGGTCAGCCAGGACACAATTATCGTACGTGCGGTAGACGAAGAGTTAATTTCAAAGAATAATTTGAGTTTCTATGATAAGGACGAAAAATTATTCTGAAGAAGTGTGTAAGTATAGCATGGTTGAGCAGGTATATGTGGTGGACTTCAGAATTGTGAACTGGTTACAACAATTGATGTTTATATCTTCAATTGAAACTAATTAATTGAAATAGGCAATTTACAGGGATAGCAGATTAGCAATTATCTTATAATGAGCCGGGGCTGGATGGTAGTGTGGCTTACCGTCCGGGCCCTTTCCCCATGCAGAGTCTAGGCAATACTCAATACTTCCACTCGAGATTAGTTCGGATGCAACAGATCTAATCACATTTCGCGCGGTGGGGTATCTACAGAATGGTAAAGTCGTGTTTGGACTAACCAGGGGTTGTAATCCCTTTGGATGGATATTTACGAAAGAGGGAAGACTATTTGTGAAGGAAAAGCGATTGTGCTCCGTAGTAATATCTACAAATGGAATCTGAGGCATGAGTGTACCTACCTAATGAAAAAGTTGAATCATCTTACATGTAGATAAATACTGTTACTATATCATGTCCTCAATTCAAGGCTGCATATACAATAGATAATCTTCTTAAAAAAAAGTTGATCACTTAGCAAAACACAAAGTTTATTCAATATTTTTATTTCTCCATATCAATTGAGATAAAAATTTCCATTTCATCTCTACTTTTAGATCCTTACAAGATCTCCTCTTAATAGAAGTTACAAATTAAGTTTTTAATACGAAATGCAATAGTATTGGGGGGTCTAATTTTTAGCTCAGGTGCCAGATACCAATGTATATAGCTATTACTGAGGAGAAAAGATGTCATGATTGCAAAAATAGTAGTTTTCCAAATTTCGTATAAGACCTCACAGTATTCACTTGAATACTAGTCTCAGTTTAAGACATGGCTTTGAAGACGACAAAATTCATTTAAGATTTCGATGCACGATTTGAAATATTATTGATAACGTTGTAGGGCTTAGAAGATAGTTGTGGTGACAACCTAGCCGCTGGCCGCTCGCTTGAAGGTAAATTTAGATACATATATTCACATAAAATTAGATAGTTCATGAAAATTAGTCTTAACTTTTCAAAAGTCCCATTAGGGGCTTCCTAAAACACTGTTTTCCTCACTGGTTCCATACGCTGAATCATCGAAATCGATATCCCATCCAGCCTCATCACTCTTTTCTTTTTCTGGTGCAACCCAGGCTTTTTGGGTGGCTCCTCTGGTATTCCATTGGAGAGAGGTTGATACGCTATTGAACCACTCGGAAGCAGATTTCATGACTGTAGGGAATGGATACTGGGAGGCTGCAATTGTTATTGAATCACCTTGCTTCAACTCAACTCGGGCTTTTCCATCAAATGCACAATAAGCGGTGGCTCGAGAACTTAGAGGAATTGCAACCCGAAGTAGCAGGGTATCTGACAATATAAGTGGGCGGAATGAGAGTGTGTGAGGACAAATTGGTGTTAATAGAATTCCTGGAATGTCCGGATGTACGAGTGACCCTCCAGCCGAAAGAGAGTAGGCTGTTGAACCAGTAGGAGTTGCAAATATACAACCGTCCGCCTGAACTACTGTTAAAAGCTCATCATCTCCATATAATTCAAGATTCGATACGTAAGGGGATGGGCCACGATCAATAACAAGTTCATTAAGAACTTCATAAGACTCTGGCTCTTTGGATTCACCGGAAGAATCGCCTTTGTGAACGGTGCACGTGAATCGCATTCGCATGCTCACTCTCATACCTTCCTCATCCATGACTTTATTTAATTGCGATTGAAATTTGTCGAATTCAAAATTAGTAAGAAAACCTAAACTTCCGAGGCTAAATGAAAGTATAGGTGGAACAATACGCTGGAACAGCCACGATGTGAACAATACTGTTCCATCACCACCAAGAGTGATAACAAGATCAAAAATTTCGGGCTGATTACGACATATTTCAGGTTTCCAATATCGTAGGAGTGATGTAAGTCGCGGATCCGATTCTAGAATCTCCGCAGCACCGAAACGCTTTGATCTCTCGAGCTTTGCATCTACATAAACATTCACGCCAAGATCCGAACCATACCTTGGAGTTCTCATAAGCCACAATGCTAATTCTTTTGTGAGTGTGACTAGCTCATTATCTCTTGCCTTTGTGACAATCATTACATTTTTAATAGCTCTTTTGAATGGTCGACGTTGTAATTGCTTAGAAATTTCCCGCACACCTGTTGCGGTTGCCATTAGTCGTGAATGTGATATGGACTCATTATCGCGTATTGCTTCTATTAATTTATCGAAATTGAGGACATCTTCAAATCTTTGATGAAAAAAGCAAGGTGATTCTAAGCTTGTGAAAAGCCCGGAGTTCATTGGTGTAGAGATTTTTCCCTTTTTTTCCCGAATGGCAACGTTCATGCCTTGATATAAAGGAGAAGTATCTTTTCGTAATAGTTTAGATGATTTTCCTTCAACCGATTGGTATATTGTCAAATTATGATGATTGCTACGTCTGCGTCTAGATTTGGAGCGAATATTAGGTGTATCAGGATAATTACTTTCAAAGTATACGGAATGAGTCGGTGATGTGACAATTGGTTCTGGGAATTGAGGGGATTGAAGAGTTTGACGAATCGTAGACCCAGGCGACGCCAATGGAAGACTAATTGTCGAATGCGCCTGGGAAGCACTGCAAATAGAGTTAGCAAGCCGATCGGATAAGCAACCGGTCAGCAAGGAATAATAAATTTTGACAGGTATTGACAGGAAGTGGAAGGTGGATGGGCTTGCAAGGGGTGACCGAACCATAATAAGTTGGCGTCATATCGCATACTGACTCCATTTTTAGAGATTTCACCTGCATCCTCCCGTAGATCGATCTCATTTTCTAAGTTTGTGACAACTGAAAATTGTATTTCAGGCATTTTAACGAGCTTAATTTTGTAATACAGGGGGTGCAATTAATCGTTCTACCTATTGAATTATTAGAATATCGCGACTTTTTATCTAGATTCTACTCCAAGACACGCCTTTGTGAAATAAGAAAAGGGGGAGCCTCGGCCTGGCAGCCTTCGCTGGAAACCTAGCCGAGACGAGATGAATAGCGTTAGGGCTGATGACATGACAAACGTTTCGGAATACGTAAAACAGCAGGAACATATAGGTCTAATATGCCAATCCCCAAGTAAAGGGGGTAAACTAAGACAACGCCAAACTGTCTGCGATAAGTGAGGTGTGTAAATTTAATCTTGTCATTCTGGTTGTCGTGAAAGGAGGGAGAAGTGTAGGTGCTAACATATAGTATGAAAACACAGAGAAGCTAGATGTCCGCCACTTTTCATGATTTCAAATTCGATAAAAGCTTTCGCTCATTTTCGATTATGAATGAATAAGAGATAAGGGGAGAGTAGTAGAGAAACTATGAATTGATTTATTTAATACACACCTCAATGGATTTGTTTCGACGATGTGACGAGCTTTAAGCTAGCTAGTGACCTTTTGGTAATAAAGCGGAATCGAAGCGAATACGGAAGTAGGGGAGAATTGATTTAGAGAGGAAGAGAAGTAAAGCAAAAAAGTGAAATATTAGAGAGGTGTAGAAGCTAACCAGAGCTTGAATAAAATTAGGTGGTTGAATTACAAGCACAAGGAAGAAAGACAGTTGAGCGGCGAATGGCTATATTTTAAATGAAGATTAAACCAGAGTGATTAAAAAAAACAATGCATATTAAGTAAGTCATGTACTGTGTTGAAATGTACAGAAGAATTAGAATAAGTTATAATAAGGCTTTACTATCCACAGACTGAACATTGCCTTTACAACAGCAGCAGCCGTATTTATTATTACCCACCCAAGCGTCAAGCAAATATTTCTGAACTTCAGGGGGAGAGAAGTATCTCAAACAAGTGTTTTCATGTTGAGCGCTTTTACTGGGATGCGGAAAAATATAGAGTGACTTTTGTCACAAGAAACCGATTGACTGACATTTTTGGCAGCGGGTTTGAGATGAGATTCAGTAAGTAACAGACAAAATGGATTGTATCAAGAAGCGAAGATGTCAAATACACCCATCCATCTATCTGCTCAAGCGTGCAGAAATGGGCGAGTGAGTGAGTGTACGATATGGCGAGAAGGATCATTGTAAGCCAAGCGGAAAAAGGGACTCTGGCACACCGAACTCACCAAGCCAGCAAGCAGCTAGACAGGCTAATTAGTAAGTAGTTAGTAAGCAACAGAAGCACAGACTGTGTGTGAGAAACTACGGGACCCTTCCCTTTCCTCATCCCCTCCAATCAGCCGAGCAGTAAGTAGATCGATCATCTTCCGCTGACTCCCAGTGCACAGTTTATCGTAATTAGTTGACAGCGAGAAAATAGAAAAATTCGATCTGTTCAACACTTCATAGCAAGATTTTTCGAATCGATCTTACCCTACATGCAATGATGTTGGCAAGCGAACTTCTTTTTCTTCTGACCAAAGTCCTACTTTCCCTAAAAAAGCGGGTAAGTTGGAGTTGGAACATGAAATTGTTTCTTCTTTCCCACCCTAGACGGCGGCCATTTCTTGTGCAAATCTTACATAATCTATCCAGCATGTTATATGTTATTACTATTATTACCAGTAACACCTGGCTATAGGAAAATAGGTCTCATGTGAATTACACATGCAGATTAGACGATATTCAAATGCAATTAATTCACCTTAGACCCATTTTGTCAGAGCAAGCTGCTACTGCATCAACAAAGACGTCTGTGATGCGAATAGACGAGGAGCAAGTCAATTGGCTCCATCCTTTTTACGGATTAACAGGGGTTTTGTCTAGTAAATCCTCGCTTAAGGGAATAATAATTATTCATTTACCGTATTTAATAGAGACTACATACATGCTATGCTGTAAATCCTAATACCAAATTTTAAAGTTAAATACTACTTGCCACATCTAGTCTAGGCTATAAGCGCAAAATCAATAGTTTTCCACAGTGGTTTTGAATAAGTATACGACCTCACAGCATCCAATTAATTACAAACCTCAAAGTAAAGCTCGAAAGACAGTCAAATAAACAGTGCATAACAGCAATACTCAAAAACGAATGCTGAAAATTTGTGCATAGCAATTGCTTGGTATAAACTCAACAACTGTATATAAATTCTATACACGAGTTGTAATTCAAATTTTCTCATTAACCAATGTTTAGTCAATTAAATTGCTCATCAATAACACAGATTTCGCATTCATTTCAAAATATCAAGAGACAAATTTTTGGAGAATAAAAAGGTGTTGCGAAAGAGAAACTCGCATTTCTATTCTATCCATATGAGCAGAGAAAACACGTCTTTTACATTTCCTCGCAGCTTTCTCTCTTCAGCACTCTTTTAATGACAAAAACATACGTTGAATCTAGATTTAATTACTGAATAATTATCTGCTTTTGAATATGTAGGTTTTTATCGATAAGATGATGATGTTGGGCTTTGAATCCCAATGTTAAGAATTTTTTTTTTTTTAGGAATTGGATTACCAACCAACCGTACGTGGAATAAGCAATTGGGATGGGAGGTTTACCTTACACAATTTTTATGCAAAACGAAACAGAAAAAGATATTTGAGAGGCCCTAATATACAGAGTATCATGGGCACATTAGAGTAGAAGGGGTCATTTATGGATCAGCTAAACTTAATATGGCATGATCTACACTCAATTTGACTTTGACCAGGGAATTTTTATTTTGTGTTTTTCACATTCGGATGAATTTGCACGCTCTGCTAGGTTGGTCCAAATCAAACTTGAGATGTATTATAATGCGACAAAAACTAATCAAATTCCATTAAAAATCTCACAATTGATTATAGCTCACCATCGTTTTCTATAGCGGCTAGACACCTATCATGCAATGAATTTTGTGAGCTCTTGAACACTTATAGAAACACATCTGGATAACACTCATGTCATTGATTTTACAATTGTGACTAGATTACCCTCTCATTCACATCCAAGTAATCAAAGGGCCAAGGTGCTAGCTGGCTCTAGGTAGATTATCTTGTAATTATCAGGAGGTAACTCCATAAAGTTTTCAGCTTAATCAATGTCATCTGAGTGAGCTAAGCGGCGTGAGCTCCCGGGGCTTGTTTGGGAGTCATATTTTCGCGACGAAGCGAACCCCCAACCTGTCTTCAAAAATTCCTAGTTGAGTTACGACATTTGCTTGATTCAGATCAGCTTGGTGAAGTATTTTAATCAAAATAAATTAGTATTTCATGTTTGATAATTACCTTGATATATGTATGGTCTTCAAAAGAACACTTGTCTCTGTTCAAACGTTTTGTAGAAGTCGGCGACTGATAATGAATCATGTATGGAAGAATCGTGAGAATAAATAATAGGTCAAGGATAACTATGAAATGTGTGTTGATGCTTGCGAAGTTGGACGAGATAAGATGGCAATAAATGAGTCAGCTGATGAGGGAGAAAGATGTTATGTTCAGAATGCCGGACATTTCAGGCCAATATTTTATACTTCAACTAGCTAGCACAAAGACTAGTAAAAAGGTCAGAGGTCAGTGATGCAATAGCAATGCTCAAGACTCTGAGATTTAGAGCCCTTGGAATAATGTTAAAATTTTATTAGAACTGATTTGAATTGAGGTGTATTGTATTATCATTGTCTCTAATATTTCTAAAAAACCCATGTCGATTCAGGCTGAGTGTAGGGATTAGAGTGGGTCTTAACCAAGCTTACAGGGAGATAATTGGCTATAGCAGGGATAAATTATGCTAAATTGCTTCACCGTCTTTTAGGAGTAAGTATTAAGGACAAAGATAGTAATGTCAGTTTTATGCAGATTTTGGAAAATCAAGCGAGCAGGAGAGCTTCAAATATCGGCCAACCCTTATTTTAAAAGCATAAATGCAAACTAGTTACCTGTGGCTAATATAATTGGTCCGCAGATTCACTCAACCAATTAGAGTAGATTGCCTCAGCCATTGATACAACTTCTGCTCACGGTCCCCTTCCTAATTAGTAGCTGCATAGAGCAGGAAGCCAATAGGATGAGGGAAGGTGGAGGTGCAAATCCAGAACTAATAACTAATCCGGCCCGCTTTTAACCCATTTTTATGCAAAGCAGCAACTAAGTTTTACTCAAAATCAACTAACTGATCGACAAACTATCCCATGAACTTCTAATCTGATAGAGTTTGACAAATTAATTATAGGTATTATTAAAAAGCAAAAATCAAACTAAACTGAAAGCTTATATTATACGCTGAGTTCATCACATTGTTGATCGGCCCAATTTGTCCGTAGCATGAGCCTATCATCTTTTGCGCTAGAGCGAGCTATTGTGAGTTTTTTAATTGGGTCGATAGAGCTGGCAGTGAAAATAAAAATAATGGACTGAGGACCTCCTTTTATTTCTTATGTCATACGATGTGAAAGAATCTTAGCCCACAAGAATTAAATTATGAAAACACATTAATAATAATAATACTACCCTATCCGACGTCGTTCGTGGTGAGTCATCCAATTCGGAAACGGCAATTTTGCTTTGCTCTCTTTTTCAATGACAAATCAATCTTCATGTTACCACTCTAAGACTGTTGAGGCGAGACGTAACGTCGATGTTCAGTTTCAGCCTAATTGAGCGATTTCGTTCAGCGAGCTGTAATGATGTGTATATCGTCACTCTGCTGGTGACATAGGTTTCAAGTCTCCTCCCCCTCCCATCCATCCCTACCTACTTAATATCTCGAAATTTTATGTGACAAACTCTTATCAAAGCATTTTATAAACTCCAAAGTGGTATTATCTGGTTAAGAAATAGGTTTTTATAATAACTTAAACATTGAAGGAGAAATCCGATTCATTTGGTTATGTAACATAATTCAGAAATACCTTAAGTTTATTATTTCTTGATTGACACGTTAATGAATTGGAGTTCGATTGTACTACTACTACTTCTTCTACTTCTTCTGAATACATTAAGTTTCTAACTCCAATTACGAATCTAGTATAAGAAGAAAATTTCTGAAATACTAATGTCCAGCAACTGTTACTTTACTAAATCAGCAGTCGCACAAGCTCTAAGACGTATTTGTGTGATGAGTCAATATATTTACATAGCCTGGTCCTTAAATACAGAGCGCCTATTCCCATGTGATAAAGATATTTCGATTGGCTATACAGGTCTCAATAATAGTTCTATAATTCTACCAGTTAAAAGGTAAAAGAGGAAGATTCATATCATTCTTGGAGTTAGGAATAGATTTGAAATGGGCGTGGCTTTTGGTTTTGCTCTCGCATAACTTCCAATCGTAGACAAACCCGAAATGGATACGGCGGAGCGGAGCCTTAGTCTTCCGTGGATTGGGAATAGTGGAGCAAAGCCTCGCTTCAGGAGTGTCATGTGTCATCCCTACTAGTCTCTGTGCTAGTTTAGTTTAATTTAAATTTTATCTTGTCGCTCGAGCCAGCTTATATTGTACATGACACGTATGGAAGACATCTAGAATACATGGTCCTCCACACTACCGCAATCCACACCCGGAGCCTAATTTCTCCCAATACACCATCCAGATGCTAGTTACATTAGGTCGAATGAGTAGGAACGTATTCACTATGACCCAAAAGGCCACAGACTGAGGGAAAACCTAAGGAGGAAACTCAGTGGGAAAAACTCGTCAGGAGGAAACCTCAGCCATTCCTTCCGTACTCTTTTTTGACGAGCAGCCGCAGGCCCCCTCCAATAAGCCATACAGGAATCCAACCTGTCACTCCTAGAAAGTCCAACCAGCACCTGACCACTTGCGCCACCAGCTTATTTTCATTAGGGTTTGTGTATTTGCAAGTGCAGAGCCCTTCACTCTGACTTCCTGGGACAGTCGTGGGGATGCTTCGTAGAGAGGGTGATAGGAGTTTGTGATGTAGAGACGAAGCCGATTGAATCCCGCGAGAATGAATGGGGATCCTGAAGGGTAGGATGATTGCCTCTCTGCTTGGCTCCTTTCTAGCGAGAGAAAGGGTTTCCAGGCGCCACCACGTGGAGGTGCAGAGTAGGACTTGACGTTCATAGTCTTTGTTCTACCATCTCTCTGATTTTATTCTCTTTACTACTCTTACATATTTTTTTTAATTATCAATCACCATCTTTTGGACCCGTGCCTAGACGTTTTAGTAGAGACATGTGCTTTCAGGCAGTCAATATGTCGGAATAGTTATCAAACGTTAAATAATAATTCATTTTTTTAGAGATAATAACTCTACATGAGGCTGATCTGAATTAGTCAAAAAACGAAAAGATGATTGGTCTAAATTCAACAGATCCAATCGCAATTCGTGTGGTGGATGTTAGCAGACGAGTGTTGACCAATTATAAAGGAAAAGCTTTTGTACTTCGCAGTAGCGTCTACTGAAGGAATGTGAGGCATGAGTGCATCTAACGAATAGTTGAATCATCTAACATGTAAATTAACACTGTCTCTGTGTCATAGCCTTAAGGTTGCATCCACATTAAATGTATTGAAATAAAAATAAAACCTTCTGTAACCGCTTCACCTGTCATGCATGCTATCTATGGGTTTTGTAAGCTCTTGGGCACTCACATAATCATTTCTAGATAACGCTAACTCTCTTTCCTCCAATTTCTTCAGCGGACTTGATTATTCTCTAATTCACGTCTGAGTAATGAAAGGACCCAGATGCTAGCCCTAGTCAGTTCATCTTGTAATTATCAGTAGGCAACTTCAAACTGTTCCAAACTGTAGCTCCCGACGCGCCCTAGATGAATTCTCTGTAAATAAACAAGGCTAGCTGATGAAAATTGCTGAAGGCATCCAAATAAAGTGAAATCAGACGTTTTACGATTCTTGAGATGAATTTTTTATTTGACATCAGAGGTTGGAACCGACAAGTATGGTCATTCATAACATTGGAAATAAGCTGATCTTGGTTGATTTTAGCCTTAAACAACCAAATTAAATGATAGGTACGTGTGTAGAATGGATAAATTACCAGTTGCATTTGGAAAATGGTAAATTCGATAAATATGAAATCGATGAAGCTACAGATCTACTGGCTAAACTTATCTGGTAAAACGTTATTTTTACCCCAAATTTCTCGTAGGAAAAGGTGCAATGTGAGCCAAATGAAGCACTTTCTTTGCGGCAGTAGGCTTACTCTAAAGCCATCGTTTGATGACCAGACGCTCTCTTTGAAAATGAGTCATGACTATCATAGTCCTTATATAGATATTCACCCCTCTAAAGAGATTCAACAGAGCCATAGCCGTTTTCAGTCGCCCTCGGAGATATTTCAGAATATTCAGGAAATGAGAGTTCCGCAATTTAACCTTGTGGAATATTCACAAGTATACTATTTGTGGTATAAGTTGAGCATGAAAGAATTGAACCGGCGTGAAAATCAACTTATTTCTGCAAGGCTGCTCCAAAAGGATGTTGCCAAAGATTATTTATAACTTGAGATTCGTTAGATCAATGGGGCAGATAATCCAGCTGATATGATGCCGAAGTCATCGACTAATCGGACCTTGATGAGATAGATTCATTGACAACAATACACTTTTGATCCGATTAGATTTTGTCGACAAGCCATGCCATAGCTATGAAACTATATTATTATAATTTTTGGGTATGATTACAATGACAGTGTATTTCATTAATTAAATGCTTCTATTTTAAAAGATTTCTAATTTAAAAGTGAAGACTGCCATTGTTGGTTCTGTTGATAACATTAAGTAATGAATTCATACAACCAGGCTCCACTCAAAGAACTTGAGAACTATTCGGATAAAGCATGTCAGGCTCAATTTCCGAGAATCTTGAAGGCAGAAAAAGCGTTAATAAATAAGGCCAGGCTAGCTAACTCCTTTATTTGGGTGTCGGGACACGAAAATATGTCATAAGAACGCAGATTCTTTGCTAAAAATGGAACAGAAAACTCACTCGACTACCAGCAATAAAATGATGCAGTAAATCTTTCATGGAAGTTGTAGAATTTCTTGAAAGATTTAATTTTTCAAGATGTCTTAATTTTGTCTCAAGTGTTTCAAAGGATTATTTGAAGATATTACCTCTAATACTTTATCATAACTGTGAAAGTACTGGATATCATTTGAATTGAAGTATGTAGCATGATGAAATAAGTGTTACCAAAAGTAGAGTTTTATACTTTAATGTTTCCATTGTAAATCCATAGAAAGCTGTGATTGAATACTGGTCTTGATATTGTCAACAATACCGTTAATTTTTCCGCTTGATTCCAATTTACAACATAATTCCTTCCCAAGCTCATATATTTGATTCCAATCAGACATAGAAAACATCCCTTCACTTTCTGCCAGCACTAGGTCACCATGGGAGGTAAATGATAAGACATGAATTGAATCCGCAGCTTTAACTTGGATAGTTGTAGGATTCTTTTGAAGAGTTGGGTTTGAAGAATTTTGAGAACTCAATCGCGCAATACATACTGAGTTGATAGTCAGGGATAAAGGGATTGAGGCGGATATGAGAGCCATCGTGGCTGTTTGAAGCAAAGCTGGTAGAATGAGAAGGTTCTATATAGACACAATCACTACTAGCTCCTCTACTGAGATTAATTGTATAATTTGTGAAAAAGAAAACTTACTGATCCCGCTCTTGCTCCTTTAGACTTGACATCATTATTATCTTCTGGACTACTTGAAATTTGTAATGTTATTTGAATCAACGTTCTTGGGAATTCATAAATGAGTATTATTTGACGTAGAGTTGATTGAAGTAAAGATTCGAGGTGTCGCTCCCGCGTACCTGAAAGATTACGAACGAGTTAGATCGCCCGAATTTCTATTTGATGTGACCAAAGTAATAAATTGTTTTCCGATCTTATATTTGTAACATTTTTCTCAATTTATCGTGGCCAAAAAAATAAAATTTTCAGAGTAATTGCGAACCTGCAGATCCTACCGCAGGCCTGATTGTCACATCTACTACAGCCGCTTCAGGATTTTCATCTCGACGAGATATTTCAAGTGGTCCATTAACAGCACCAATAATTGTGAATCCATTTTCTGTGAAAGAAGCAGATCCATCGGCCCTCGGAAGTGACGAGAGATGAATAGTTGGTTCTGATTGTGAATAGGTCATAACCATTTTTTTTTAAAAAAAGAACAGGTGAGATAACTTAAAAGCTAACAGCTATGACTGGATATAGTGAACAGGAGTATATTTACTCTGTGAGTTTGTTGTTGATTGTCTTTTTAAAGGCCATAAAATATATTGTGGTGGAGAAATTTTGATCAGCCTTACGGAATCGCAGATTCGTTTTTCCGTAGTCACGTTAAGCTGAGAAATCAAGATCGTACATGCTTTTTTAAAATTCCGTATTGATAGGGTACCCCTACTCAACGCTAAGCTCCATCTGGGCTCGCTCCAGCATACCTAGTCGTTAATCCTTGTCCATACAGGAATCGAATAAATCTTATCTTGACTATATATTTTCCTCTTAACATGCGTAAGTTGCATCTCTACAATAATGTCTTTTATGGGCTTACAGCTACAAATATTTATTTCATTGCCCATTGGATTTAACTCACCAGGGTGTTTAGGCTCGGTGTTAGTCCTAGTGCTCTGTTCGCCAGAATAAAATCATGGGATTTTCAAGAACGAAGCCATTACTTTTGTAGCGAAGATAGATAGTTAAGAACTCTATTGCCTGGACGATGTACGTTAGAGAGACTGATCCAATGGCGTATATCAAAAGGCGTTGATAAGCCGAAAGATAAATTAACATTTCTCTACCAATTTCAGAACATTTATTTCAGTTACTACCCAAACTTAATATTGAAAAACCTCAAATCTGAGACTTTACCTCACTTTTTGCACTGATGCACCAATGATAGAATTCTGCCAAAGCTCGTGCTAATCTAGGTGTCCAAAAGTGGTCATTCAACAATTTTTATCGGGCCAAACTAATTATCTAACCCGACTCTACGCAAAACATTATTTTCAAACACAGGATATGATATCAGAATGATAGATTCAATGGATGTAATTCAAGACTCTCAAGCTCTTCCGACGGAAAACGAGCAATCAACTTCCCCCCATTCACCCTATCCCCGATCCCCCACCCCCTACCGCGTCACTCTCACCACCGTCACTACCTCAACAACCAAACAACGTATGGTAGGCAGAAAGATTCGCAAGCCTACTATCCTCTTCAAACGTACTATACCAGACAAGACTCCTCCAAATGGTGGAAAAAAAAATGTTATAGATAACGCGTTCCTCCCAAAGGAACTTGCAGAAGTAATTGCGACCCGTCAGCGGCGTGAACGTGCAGGACATGCACGCATATTGATATGTGCGACTGTTATCAGTTGTATAGATAGTACCTTGGCTAGTTTCGAAGACGAGATAGAAAAAGAAGTTTCAGCATTTAAAGCTTACCTTGGACTGGCCATCACCAAATTTGCTGCCGCAGACTCTTCACCAACTCCGCCTCAGATCCCTTCTCATACAC
>PEDP01000769.1:0-17865 GCA_002918395.1 Erysiphe pulchra | reverse complement strand
TTATTACTATGATAAATCTCAAGTAATATAATCAATAAAGGCTGAGAGCTGTGATTTTATTGGTCGAATTATGGGAGGGTGTGTGGCTTTACCGAAAGGTGGGTGTGGCTATACCGATGGCCTTCTTATTAAATTGAGAAAAAAAAAAACTATACAAGCCTTTAAAAATTTTTCATTGATTTTAAAAATTAATGTTCGTGTATTCGCTACAAGACAGAACGAAGATACTCTCGATCGCCGATAGTAACTCTGGTTTTGAAGAAAAATAATAGCTCGAGAATACTTTGAAGGTTGGAGGTCTATATAATACAAACGATGTTGTGTAGTTCTGATGCTGCCAATCGATGCGGGAAAAAACTACCTACTTTCGAAAATGAGAGAGTAGTCGTAGATAGATAGTGTGGCACCATACAGAAGCATAAGAGATGTCAGAAGTTATTATCCTCTTTAGAAACAAGACTATTTTGTCCTCCCAGTTTTGCTTTTAAGCCCTCTCGATCGCTGAGTGGTTGAACTTGAACTACAACAAAGCCCTTTATTCGCAACTTTCAGACAAGTCACCACTTTCAATGAAATAAAGATTCTGATACTCTTTTAATCTAGAGTCGGGAAACTAGAAAACTTTGGTAATTATTATGATTCCCATGTCCTTGTGCTGAAATTAACGTTTGGCAACTTCAAGTCCAGAGGAGCTTAGAGATTTGGCCTCATCTAACCACATTGAAGAGATGTTTTTTTCTTTTCAGAAAGAGCGTATTGATAATAACAAGTACGCTACTCCCAAACGAGCAGTAATTAAAGGCTAGTTCTAAGAAGGAAGTAACATCATTTCATCCCAGAAAATTCTCTTTTCTTGCAGAAAAGCTCACTAATGTCACTTACTAACCATAATGTCAATTGCTTGCATGCATCAGATACAAGCTTTCCACATCCATTTCCTTGATGTGGGAAGTGCTAAGCACTCTAGTTAGGAGATAGGTTTCTTTGGGGAAACCTCATATCTTAAATCTTCATAGTTAAGATACTTATTGTCACAGAAATGAAGCTCATCTTATCTCGAGCATGGCAGATCATTGGCATAATATGAAAAATTTAGTTGGTGTGCAAGCCATATGTCAACTAGGCCTCAAGTCAATTACTTTGAACTCCATACCTTCGGTTTCAACTACATGCCCTGGACGAAGTGCACTAGTATATAAGTTTGTTTCAGAGTGTGGATGAAAGAGGCCTGTATGTGTACAGTTTAATATGGAACCTAGCCCAGGAGGATCTGTCAGGCGAAATACACCCCACCTGTATTGAACAGTTAGTTTATAGAGGGCAGAAAAATTTTAGAGCCACTGACGAGGGAATTTTACTGGGTGCACAAACTATGGCGATGCTTTCTGGCATCATAATCTGATAACCGCAATGAGTATGTAAATCACGGCTACTCATAAAGCAGGTTTGTGTAGGGTGAGTGTGAATCCAGCCCAAGACAAGAAGATCCTCTTTATCACAATAGTCGAACAATGCACCTTCGTTTGTCGTCTCACATGTGTCAGAGGTACTTTCTTGTTCTGGAATTACCACTTGACGAATAAAAAGAGCATTAGATATTAGTGTCCCGCAGAGCATTCCACAAGTCTCAAGGTTCTTTTGTGTATTAGGCTGAGCATATTTCAAAAATTCTGCACGTAGTCCAACCGGCAAAAAAATAGTTCTTAGAGGATTTCCATTCTCCAAGTAAGATGAAGGTCGAAATGTAAAGCTCGAAATATTATTTTCGGGAGGAGTAGGTGGATCTAATGCGTTTAAAAATTTCTGGGGGCGGGGTGGTGGAGTATCCTCATCTGAAATCTCACTCTGAAAGGGTTTCTTTGGTGGACGATTTGGTGCAAGTGAAAGTGATGGCACTGGGTTTCTTCGTAGTTCAAATTCGTATGTGATAAGCCGTGGTTTAGCAACTGTTGGGTATGGATAGTTACCGTTACTCGAAAGCTTGATTGGGCTATTCTCCATTGAAAATTCGTTACTATCAAAGAATGAGGTTTCATCTAAGTTGGCCAACAATTTTCCGGACTTTTGTATACGTGACTGCGACTCGTCCTCTGAATCATTATCTTGTTCTACAGGCCCCAAGTTCAAATTACCAAGTAATTCGGTTGATTTTGCATGAAAGTCGTCGTATCGAGGTGAGCTTACCAGATGTTTAATCCTTCTTGCTTTATTTCGTCTGTTTATTTCTTCTTGCGCTATCTTAACAGCCAACTCCCTGTTCTCAGCTGCAGCTAATGTTGATTGATTTCCCGCAATTGCAGGGTCTGATAATGATACTTTTCTATCAATAGTTGTGCTTCGTACTCTATTGAGCTTCTGAGCTACGATATCAGCGAGGGATTCGGCTTGATGCCATGCATTATAGCGACTGTTGATTCTAGGCTTCAAATCTTCCATTGAGTCCAGGACGCTAGGTAAATTCTTTTTAATAGAGTTGAGAACTAGTTTATACTCAGGATCTTTGAACGAAGGATGTAGGGGGAACCTTTCAGCCACAAGAGCAGCATATCGCATAAAAAGAAGATATGCTTGTTGGTCATTCCCTTCTTGTTGATATATAAGTGCCTAGTGCTTTAAGTTAGAAAAAAATCAATGTGTATTATAAAAAAAAAGTGTTCTTACCTCTCGTAAAAGAGTTTCCGAGGTTCGGATCCAGAATTTTAAAGGTATTAATGGGTTGAAATCAAAGTCCTGAGCTTTAATGGCTAATTCTTTTGAGCTCATCGGCCTAGAAGTCGGTGGTGATGGCTCTGTCATCCTGCTCCCGATAAATCTATCGATGGCCTGGCTAGGTCATTTAAAGAATGACGAGGTACAGATACTTTGTCCTGTGGTTTAGACAGGACTTCATTATCTTTGCCCTCAACATATGTACCCTCTACGTGTGCCCTTTTCATACAAAAGGCATGGGGGACTGCAAGCTATGTCATTTTGTCGGTAAAACTTATCTAGCGCTTCAACATGCAGCCTTGCCAGAATTACCTCATTCGTCATAATCCTTAGCCTTGTAACCTATATATTCCTTTTACAATCACCAAAAGCTCTTTAACCTATAGAGGTGTCTAACCACAAATGCATGCAGCGAAACCTTGATAGCACCTGAACTTTACCATGCTATTTCAACAATCAAAACTTAGCGTCTTATGTCCCAGACTGGTTGAATAATCATCTACCTCCAGTAAATGGTTGTCACCTTGACGATAAATAAAATAATGATCAACAATCGAAATGATGGTCAACGAAGTGCCTATTCAAGCTACTCTTACTTCGGCGCAATAGTAATTCTTTAGCAAAACTAACTTACGTCGCTAGGAAATGCAAGATTGTTATAAGCTTGCTCAATCTCGGATTCTAAAGAGTTACTTTGCTGCTTGACGGAATAACAACAAAACTTAACTGGCACACGTTATATGTTAAAATAGCTTAGTTAGTAGATGATATGACAAAAGAATCGGTCTCTTCCTTACCCATATGTTCAGAGCTTAAACAAAGGAGGCTTGTTGGCCATAAGATCAGTGATTCATTGAATTTCCAACGAGAATTTAAAGGGCTTATACCTAGTTGGTCTCGGTAAAGCGTTGGACCAATCGCAAAATCATGATGATACTCAGTATTTATATGAAAATGTGGCGCTGGATGGATTTATGGATGCATCTACTGATTATCAGATAACTGAGAGACCTGATCTCAAAACACGACGTCCGATGGGCCAATATATGGAACATGGATGAGAGAGGTTTCTTGCTTGGAGTATTGTAGAAGTATTAGAGGAAACATACAAGAAGGAAGCTCATGAGAAGGAGAGGTATCATGATATTAGCTCTAAAAGCGACTAGGACCTTAGATATAGACCGTTCCACACTTCGACGACGATTAATCAAACTAAACAGGCTTTCATGGAAGCAGAAGAGCTAGAGGCTTCCCGCCTTGCTAGTGTTCCAAGCAGAAAGAAGTTGTAATAAAAGATGGAGGACAGGAGAGAATATGAGCTGGAAGAACTCGAGAAGCTTTGTGTTAAAGTGGCAGCACAAAGAGCACGATAAAAAGAAGTACATCGCATGCAAGATATCACATTGTATCTCAAAGCTAGAATTATGATAAGAATTAGAATTTTAAAATAACTAGGCTTTAAGACCAAAAATGATCTCCCATCTAGAATACATAAATGCCAAATCTAATATATTTCATGTCGTCTCTTAGCGCCATATTCTTAGATCTTCTGAAAATGAATCTTACACTAGCATGTATTTTCGATCGCTGTTCAACGTTCTCGGTGATTTTCATTAAAAGTTCGGCAAATATGACGAAGAATTCTAAAACAGTCCTCAGTTCGGATTCCTCTGCTACCCTCTATCCCAATTTGTAGCTTTTGATAGCATGCCTTTATTATGCCTTTTTTACTCAAATCAAATTGCTAATTTCGGAATTTTCCGATCTTAGAGAAACATTTTATGGATGCCACTTCATAAACTCCTAACTGGGTAATTGTATGACGGGAATAAATTAATCACAATATAATAATTAATTAACCTTTATCTGCCTGGAGAGATGGATGATTATTTATTGCCTAAACGACATACTGATATCGCCCAAGGTCTGCTATAAAATGGTTCGAACTTGTGACCTCGATCTAGCTCAGTTGCCTGGCACTTAAAGCCTTTCAACAGCCTTCTTTTCAAATTTAAACACGAAATCCTGACAGAAATGTGCAACACAATCAATGGGATTTTCACGAAGAATCTGCGGCATAACATTTTGTATTTCATTATCAGCTGGTAGACATTCAGATCATATGTGCACATTACCTCTATCTATTGTTCTAAGGGGTTAGCTGCTCGAAGTGTGACTATGATGGTGCAACCTTAACGATTGACTAGTGTTTGGTAGACGGCCATATCTTTTATTCATGTCGCTATAGACCATATTCTACTGACGAATCTTCAAAATTCTGTATTTCTAAAGCTCAATAAAGATTCTTGTATTTTTCAGAAGAGTTTCTTTTTCTTGTTTACGTGTAAGCTGTTTATTTGTACTTGAATAGTCACAGATTTGCTAGAGCAGTTAGTAGGCAGTGGTCAGTTATGTGAATAAATGTAGGATGTTTTTTATATCTAACCAATTTACATGTTTAAATATAAGTAGTGCTCGGTACGGATATATTTATCCAAAATTATAACAGGAAGTACTTCCTGAGCCATACAAAATTCTCCCGTCGCGATCAAATCTGATGTTCCGTACTCATCTTGCAAGGAGTACGGTCCCGTATTACAAGCCTGAATTTCACAGCGGTCTAAAATACTTTTGTCGGGAGAGGACTACATATCACTCCGTTGCATTATTGCTTAACGTATCTACACGAAAGTACTCAGATTTGTTACATACTCAAAATAAGAATATTTCATGCCAATTAAATTCGCAATTGGATTCGTCTCCTCCTATCCTAAATGATCTATCTCAATTAAAGGTCGATTCAGACGTGAATAAAAAAAAGCACCATCAAAGTAGTGAGACAGCGTAAAAAGAAATGCAAAGAAGTCTCCAGTCCTAAACTGTCAGAAAACACTATTATAAAAAAGAAAGAGCAAGCGGAATCTACGCCTCTTACAGATGAAAAAGAGAAAAACTTAATTGCAAATCCTTCACAGAAGAGAACCATTAAATCGAAAAGGAAATCTCGAAATCTACAAGAACTCACCTTACCTGAAGAAGAGTTTTCTAATAAACCTAGAAAGGTCGGCCGAAAGTCTAAAAGAAGTAAAGATGAACTTAATCCTCAAAAAATAGAGAGCAATCTAGAACATGATGAATCCATTGCGAATACCTCTAAGACCAAGATCGAAGAATCTAGCTCTTGTGGAAGTGATAGGGCTACTAAGGATAAATTTGTAAATTCCCTCAAACTAGCTCACCAAAAAATAAGAAGCAGACCATTTGAGGAAGAACAAAAGTATGAAATTAGAGATCGCATTGATTTAGTGGATAATAAATTATGTGGTAATTCAGTTTCTCTAGTTGTTGAGAAAAATTTTAATAGCTGCAGATGATGTCCTTGAACGGCTTATGCCATCAATTGAAAAGTATAAAGGTTGTGATTTGATCGATTTGAACCCTGGAGCATGTCTTTGGTCTTCCAAATTGCACGATGCTTTACAGCCTCGAAAACATATACTAGTGGAGCCACATTTTGATGGTTATATGCCGTTTCTCAAACCACTTCTTGAAAAAGAGGACTCCAAGTATCAACTAATCAAAAGAAATGGCATGAACTGGAATCACTTAGAAAAAATTCTAACACCAGAACAATTTCCTGAACAACAGGCTTTGGATGTCGGAGATCCAAGATTAGAGCAGATAAATAATACAATTCTCGTCACTGCAAATATTGCATCCCATCCGGTGAGAGCCTACCTTGGGTTTACTTCATTTGGTTCTTTGGTAGTGTATCAGTTTCTCTCGGCCGTAAGAACAAGTGCTCTTTTCCAGAAATATGGGAGAGTACGTATGTTATTATGGATTAACCCCGTTGACGGGAAGATTATACCAAAGAATGTAAATGCTAGGAAAAAGTCATCATTAGAAGCTACACTAAGTTGTGAACACATTGAATATATTGTCGATGCCGACCTACCATTGCATAAAAGAAGAGAGAAAAGACTTGATATCGAGAGAGCAACCTCAGTCCTTGAAAATATGAAAAAAAATGGGGTGAAAATACCAGATGGGCGTAAGACAAGAATTTTAAATGCTATAGAGGCTGGCGAAACTGGCCGTGAGATCGAAGAACTGAGCCCGAAATGTCTTCAAAAAGAACTTAAAGATATGGAGAACGCTTTTGCTATGGGAACATATGAAAAAGATGTTATCAAGATCAATCCACCAATGTCCCCAAGGCTTCGTAAAACCAAAAGATCCCCAGAATATCTACGATTGTGCGATCTAATTCGACGTAACAACCGCCAACAGTCCAAAACTTTGTTATTTCTTGACCTTGCTGATAAGTTTGAGAAAATCTTACAACTTTATAAAAAACTCCCTCTAACAACTGACGCAACTGAAGCTAGTGTTATAGAAAACGAAATCCAAGTCGAAACTTTAGCATATAAAACTGCGATGAAATCTCTTACTCCTATTGAATATTCTGCGGTACAATACTTATGTGATAATAGACGTATTTTCACCCAGACACCACCTGGTTTATTTTGGGACCGACGAGAAATGGAACCAATGACAGCATATGAAGATGAATTTTATCCCAATCAAGTCCTCAGTCTGGTAGATCTCAAACCCGGATTCTTACCTTCAGTCTCTGTGCATCCGGAATTCTATGATACTCTTGCCTTTTTAACTATGCAGATGTGTTTGGTACCATCACATTCTCTAAAGACTGCATTAGAAAATCTATCACCCGGTGCAGATGATTGGCTAGCTACTGAATGCCCCTCACTGACTGATCCATTGAAAAATGGCTGTCCCGACTTGGAATTAATAAGTGCTCGATGTGTCACTAGTGAAATGATGATAGAGATGTGCGAGGCATGGCTTAGATGGCCTTTCAGACCACACAGAGATGAGATCTTGCATAGATTGGGATCTGTAGCATTTTATGATGAGCCAGAATAACCAGCATCATAAGTACATCGATCGATAAGGATATATCTATTTTTATCCCTTATCGATATCCCTACAAAGTATTTATCATTATTATTTGCAAAATGTCAACTTTGTAAATATAGTTCTAAACATGAATCTCTGTATACCTCAATCAAGGAGACAGACGAGTTTTAAGTCGGATATGATTCTGTTGATAAGGCGATAGGATGACCATTCTATTGTATACGGTCAAATCTCGCGCTAAAAGATAGGTGCGAGCTATAGTGGTGGATTAGTTGCTGTATTATTCCAAACCTTTTCATGATAAAAAATGTGAAGTACACTGAGTGCAATATTATTTCATATCTTCACATTATTCTTGAACTATTTACACTGACTGCTGGTATCCTCTTAATGCCTAGAAAAAAATTTTTTAACCACAGCAAGATTACCCTTATCTCATTTAAACACCGTTAACCCATACGCCTAAATGTTCTATAGTTTCTTAATTTTTCAAGAAAATTTCCCAGTAACAGCATTAAGTATCATGCCTCTTTTTTGCTTTTTAACGAACTTGCTAACATCATTTGCCCAGCTCTGACTACTCTCTTGTATTTTGTTTAGACTGTCACCAACAAGATCCAATTTTTCAGTACGTTCATTTAATTGTCGCGCCATATAGTCGCCCCAGCTTTCACTACCATGTGCCTCATTTGAGTCATGGTTTCGTGTTTGACCTGCCTCTGCTTGTGCTCCTCGTCTTTGCATACTAGTCGGTCGATCAGGCCCACCAATTAGTAGATCTAGGTCATTGGGAGAGAGAAACTGAGTGCCTCTTATCCACTCAAGACTTGAAATGGTCGGACGAGAAGGAGTAGTGATTTGTGTATTGATAAGTCTATCCTCTGATGGCAGTAATGGTTGCGAAGTACCCCAAACACGCATAACAGCAAGTTCTGAGGGGCCAGTCCAACCGAAAATAGATCCGTTTTGAGTTAAAACTGATGCAGATATTCGAGAAACATCAAAAGCTGGAATTTTAGCAGAATTTATCTCTTTAAGTCCTGGAATTGAGAACACCCGGACAGTAGCATCACCAAAGATACATACTAGAGCATATCCACGATCCTCAATAGCGATAACATTTGCCGTCTCGCAAAAGAAGCCACCAAAACTCTTATGTGTACCCTTTGCTGTCGCTGGTTTGAAAATACGTACTTCAGTTTGGGACACTAAAAAAGTCAATCATTCTGGGGGGGAAACAACAAAGATAATCAACATACCAGCAACTAGTAATCCATGGGTTTGTTTACCTGATCCAAGCTCCCTTACGGCATCTCCTGTTGCTTCTGCTAACTCCCCTGAATCACCAATAATAGGTGTGATTGAAATAATCTTATCAGAAAGTGTTGATAAGCCTTCATATTGAGCTATGTAAGCTCTGTTTTTATCAGGAAAAATTTTGAAGCTCATTAAATTCCCATGAAATGTGCCCACAAAACAGGTGATACTTGAGTAATTGTCACCATCCAATGTTAAAATTCCGAATTCTATCTTGACTGGCCAATCCTGTATAGCTGGCGAATTTCCACTTTTGACCTTTAAGAAACTACTCCGCCTATCTGGCTTAATTAGTTCATTCAAATTTAAAGTAAGCATAATAGTAGGTCCTCTAAGATCAATAATCGAAAAACCTCCAGACTCAGTACCAACTGCTAAAAATCCAATATTTGAGGTTTTTAATACCGTAATAGGTCCTTGAGCCATGTCATAGAGATATTGTGGCTGCAATCCTTCGTCAAGCGTCGGCTCAGAACGAGAAGAAATATCTACAACTTCACCGATGATAGTTTGAACATGTTCTGGTGATTCTCTTCCATAAAGTCTATTTTTTCCCCATTTATAAATAACTACCTGCCCTGTATCAGTGCCAACAGCCAATTCTCTAGTATGTGATCCCATGCTAAGTGCAGAGATATTAATTTCACTGTTCTTTTCCAAAACTCGTGCCATATCAACTTGAAGCATCTGGCTGTTTTCTGCTAAATCTCTTTGCCCAGAGTCCCATACCCTGATAGTTCCATTTCCATGGGCTGCTAGAATAATATTTCGGTCTACAGAGCACTTTAATGGCTTTTGACTTTCGGTCCCTCCTGTAACAAGTAATGGTCCCTGTAGCCGCTTCTCTGTCATACTAAGCCATCGTAATCGACTTACATTACACACATCTACTAAGGTTATAAAAGGGTGTACAAATGAAATTGAAGGATGAAGCTGGCTATTGGGTGAGATTGAATATCCATCAGGATAGCTTAGTGTAACTAGTTCCCCAGATGATAATAAAGCAATAAGAGCTATGGGATCCTGGGCACCTGCATAATGAGGTGAGCTTTTAGGAATTAGACAGAAATCTACGACTTTAGAACTTTGTGGTGTAGGTAATACGCTTTGACGTTTACCCCCGAAAAAATCCGTAAGATTCTGCCATGTAGCTGTTGCATAAACGGGACTAGCTCCTAGCTCAAAGAGCGATAATCCATTTAGAGAGCTACCACCAGCTACAAGTATAGCTGTATCGTCTACATTTTCTTTACAACACCAAGATACCTTGCAGAATGACTCTTTTGACACTGTACCATCAGATGTAAGGCATGTCTTAGATTTATCATTATGTGAATCCGTAATGATCCTTGACCTCAAGATACGTCCATCCTTAGAGTCCCAAAAATTGAGTACAGAATTTTCATACGCAGTGCCAACAAATGTACCACTTGGGTGCCAAATAACATGCGTGAGACTTGGTTTCCGCAATTCTGCATTCTCAATGAAGTCATTGGGGGTCTTTGATGGTTGACTAGGCTCTGTATACTCGAAGAATTTTGTCGGTGAATTCAATTTGAAGGAATAAATAACAGCACCATCAGAATAACCAATGAGTAATTGACCGATATCTTTAGGATGTAATTGCATTGATACAACAGGCGAGGCTATTGATTTTTTTGTCTTTTCATACCAGAAATTTGGCAGTTTGAGTGGCGCCCATATCAGCCTATCCAAATCGTAGGCCAATATTCTTCCATTCTGAAATCCAACAAAAGCCCAATCAAGCGTAGGATCTGTTTCTATAGTTGTTGTTACTCCTGGGGGAATGGTGCTTATTAACTTCTTCTTGGTGACCAGATCCCATACAGTTAATTCGTTCTTAGAACTTAAACTTATAAGACGATTGGCACAAAAACGAAGCAGCTGGATAGAGCCTTGTCGAGATAAGTTAAAAGTGACCTGGACTCTTTGTTGGCCAAAGACATAAATCTGACCATTTCCATACTTTGATTCTTTCGTTCCAATGGCTAAAAGGGACTGGACTGGATCATATGCTAGACAGCTAGACTGTACTTAATTGAGATAAAAAGAAGGAATATATAATTATGGACGAACCCGATTTGTGAATTAATGCCAAAGCGAGCCAAATCATCTGGCGCGAGGAAGTCTGAAGAAATACCAGCTGATAGGTTTTTTGGGATTCCAACTTGCTTACTTCGGATAAAACCAGCCATATTTTTATTAGAAACGGAAATAAGCAGCGATACAATATAAAACACGTCGCTATTAGGATAGTAAAATGTGTTTTTACTAAACCCCTCCCCCACGAAAAATAAAGTTCTAACGTCGTGCGTGGCGACGTACTAATAAAGGCTTTGAGATCTAGATTGCTTCGATGGCCCGTGCAGTTTCCTAAATATAATTGGTCCAAATCGTACTTCGGCAAGTTATGCACGAGCCAATGATGTAATCTTGAGCGATCATACCCAGCCCTAGCAATTTATTCATTTTTTTTAAAAGCCTGATAAGCTGATAAGCCTTGTATTGACAATTTATGTTGCCCATCTGTAATTACCAAAATCCTACATGACTTAAAATCTTCTCAAATCCTACTCGAAATTACTTGTTCAATCATACAGAGATATGCATAATTTCAATTCTATTGAGCCGTCAAAATTCACAGTCAGTTCTGTAAGCTTGTCGGATTTTATATTTTAAAAGATCTTCATCGCAATCGACTCTCACTGCCAAAAGTGCCAATTGGATGAGAAGTTCCCTGAGGATTTCCACATTTCTAGGAAGATGAATCGAATGGTTGGTTATTTTTTATATATTTGCCAAGTCTAATGAAAAATACTAGTTCACTCCCCGGAAACGCTTTATCTGGGGTGACATTGAAATTGTCAACTGGCTACTTCTCGCATCAATGAGATAATCAATTTTCGGATCCATGAAGGCCAGTTGATGACTGCTTCTTCTATATTGGCTGTAGAATGCCTTTTATTACACTTGGGATGCAGTGAAAGTGTCAGGAAAATGGCGTTAATGATGTTCGGTCTCGTGTTGGTTTAAATAAGGCATATTTAATTATTAAGGGCGCTGAATCTTGTAGTAACCTATCATCAGTTTCAGATATGATTTGGGATTGATTAGCCGACTCATCTCATGAATTGTAGATAAAAAATCCTCCCCCCGGGGATTTTAGAAAATGTAGTTGAAATTTTAATTTTTACCATTTATCAGTTTGCACGTTTATTCCATTATTATCTTAGTTACTTTTGAATTCTATAAAACTGTTTAGTCCAAAAATCGTATTTTCAAAGTTGAATATTACCAACATAAAGAAAGACCAGAAGCTTTGGTAAAGGGCGTAGCCGTCATAGTTGCTGTGCTTTAACACAGCAACTTGGTGAGAGCGTGTTTAACACGCTCTCAACTCGATACAATAAAAACATTACTCTCTCCACATGACAATTTTTGAGCCCTATACTGTCGGACAGGTTTTTGATTCGTAATTCACATTACGTGTCAAATTCTTCAGTGTGATGACAAACCATACATACTTATGCGACTGATTGAAATTGTCTCTTTCCTCCTTTCTCTACATCTTATATTCTTGCAATTATATACTAGCTCTACCAGACAATCCATGACGAGAGCCAAAGTTTCGCTCAGCAAGTCCGTGGATCAAGGCCGCTCGAATCAATAGTGTCAAGTTCAGAAAACCGCGAATGAAATTCAGACCATAACTTCGATGAATTGGTGTTATTCGACTATGAAAGTCAACCAGATTATTTCCTATGGTTAAATTTCCACTGACTCAAAAGAGGATGATCATGAGGGGGTTTAACATCATATGTTCTAACGTATAAATCTAAAATTTAATTCAATTTTATTTATATAGAGCACTTTGAAGCCAACTGCAGAGATATTCACGCAATAACAGAAGTTACTTCTTGAAAAGATTGTACTCTGTTTTTCTAAAGACACTTGCGAATGTTCACTGTCAGTATTTGTGCATCACTCACTGACCCATAAGCATCTCGAAGTTTTGAGGCTGTCAGTAATGTGGTGTGAATTGTTGGAATTTGAGGGTTAAATTAGCAACACAATTGGCGTCATGCATAGACAAGGGCATACCTACCTACCTTGACTCTGACAGCCCCCAAGATTAGTATTAATACCTGTACGTTAAGTTGTATTGTTCGCTAATCACTTAAATCCAGTTTGCCAGTTTATTAGTTTAAATACTTTAATCAATCCTGAGTGGGAGATACAACTTTACTTTCTGACAAAATACTTCCCAAACAATTGCATCTCCAAGTGACACGTGACATATCAATTAACATTGATCAAGATTCCCTGCATATTCTAACATGCACTACAGGATGGATGTGACAAGTATACAGACAGACATATCGCTGGTGTTCCGAAATATGGCACTGACAGATTGGTCTTTCATTGCATTAGCTATTAGCTCCAACTACGCCTTTGGACCTTGGCGATAAGTGAAATATGTCGAGCAACTTTGAAATGCAAGTCTTTACTTCCTTCACATTCCGAATAAGGGTCCTCATATATCTTTTGGTGTTATCATGCATAATTACAACAATTGCTTAACTTTAGACTTTGCACACGATGACTACACGTGAATCTTATGCATGAGACGTAATCCAATTCCTCATTAAGTGCACAACATGCTCAAACGCTTATTGGGATATTCTTATCAATATTTATTAAATTAAATTACTGATTTGATTTCATTTAGCCTGATTTGTCGCCTTAGTGGCCCATGCAGGTGCTATCTACTTCATTATTTACATGAGAGGGAAACCTAACTGGTGAAAACCCTCTCTAACTACCCTATTTGATCTATGGTTTAGTGTTTACCTACAGGAAGTGCACTGGTACTATCTGCCCTTGTATTAGGGCCTCTCTCTTATGTCAGCCTTCTCCCTTCTTCTGGCACAGTTCTCTATCCGCTATCGCAGCTTCAACGTCTCTTACCAGCCGAAGGATCTATCCTTTGCTCTCCTCAACCAATCTCCTCTTCCTTTCGACCACTGGGGGCAGGCTATATTCATGTGTTCGACGTTTTGAGAGGGATAACCGCATGGGCAGCGAGGTGTGTCTACTCCGGGCACCTTTCTTCGGAATAAAAAAGAGTTGTACCCAATATGTTCACTTCTTATTTGCATAGCTATACTTCTTTGGGCCCTCGTCAGGTTTCGGTGTCACTCACTTGGAGTATCTTTGAACCTTAATATCTTTTTCCCTGTTCTTCCCTTAACGGTTTAGTTAGCTGCTTTCCAGATTTGAGAAATTAAATAACTATTATTTGAAATTGCTGTCAATTTAATTTCCACATTTTATAATCAAGTTTCTACGAAAATAAATGATGGAGAAAGAAAGTTACATATTTCTCCATTACGTTAAAGCGTGCTGAGAAATCGCTCCGTTTTATTTTCTTCATAACTTTATCTTTCTTGCATGAATTGCTATAAAAAATTTCTACAGAAATCTAATTTAAAGACTAGATAAACATTTGAAATTTAAAATAAATTTTTTCTCTTGTTAGGTGATGATGTTGGGGTTTAAATCCGAATATTAAGAATAGCTGTACATTTCATAAGGTTTTGGATTACAAATCGTCTAGAGTTTATTTGTGGTCAAAATGTGTAAAGTCTAATGATACGCAGTTCTCATATGTAAGTAAATACAAAAAGATGTTTGAGGACCCCGTTTATAACTGTAACTCCTTAATCGCGGAGTCTCGACAGCCATCAATTCACGTATATCTCAACTCGGTCAACCCATATACTTCTCAGATCCAATTTATACACAATGGTAGCAGCAAATATCCAGGGGCCCCCGGCGGAGGGAGCTCCTGCCCTTCCTGACTACCTCACAACTCCGAATGCTACCCTCGGCGACGAGTACGCAAAGTGGAGGCACGGCAAAGCTCCAGATTACTCAAAAGCCCGTAAATTCTGGAAAGACAGTAGGCAATATCTCTTAGCCATCAAGCGCGCCCTTTCTTATAGCTTTGTCTGTCTGTGATATAAGGAAAGCTTATGAATAGGTAATGGAGACACCTTGGTCAGACAATCAACGATGTCTAGGAGGCAACTCCATTGCTATTTTTACATACATAAGGAATCATTGAGCCAAGAAAGAGCACCTGCCAAGCTTTCTTTTCCGATTCCATGAGATCCTAGACTACTGAGCTAACAGGATGTTATAGCTAGGTTGATGAACCATACAACCGGCAGCCTACCTCAGTTGGTGGAAAACCTCGTAAAGAACTGGGAAGTGGAGGCGTCTTTTAAGTTAGACCTCAAGGACTGGCGCACTATTGACCACGGCAACTACACCTTTGCCATCAACGGTGGCAAGCCACAATCAGCCGAGCACATGTTGAAGGTCGGTACCTACAATGCTATCCTCAACGAGAGTGAATATTACAGTCCAGCCAACTCGGATTTTTCGAGCAGCCACAAGATTTTTAAGCGCATGATGCCTGCTTTTGCCTGGGAAGTACTAGAGGTTTACTCTGGCCCACCTACCGTCAGTTTCAAGTGGCGCCACTGGGGTAATATGGAGAGTGACTATGTCGGCTTCAACAAGTGAGTCACATCATCCCTCCTTCATATATCCTCCTTCAAAAAAGTAGAACAAATACTGAAGCGACGCTGTTGCTTAGCAAAGGAGAAAAAGTCACAGCTAAAGCTCACGGCGGCACTATCGAGGTTATCGGCATCACCATTGCGACTGTGAACGACAAAGTGCAGCTTCAAACTGTTGACACATACTTTGATCCTATGACCATGTTTAAGCAAATCGCCCCTGAAAGCATCGTCAATATCGAGCCAGAGCCAATGCCCAAAGGTAGCAACGTGACGTCTGATCAGACCATGGAAATGAGTCTAGCTGAGCTCTGGATCGCAGCAGAAGAGAAGGTAGCAGAAAACAAGACATCGGAGTTGGCATCAGCGTTGGCGAATAGTGAGGAAACAACGTTGACACACAAAGAAATGAGCAAGGTTATGGATACGTCCGAATGTCCATTTCTAGCGTCACAGAAGTAAAATGAGAGAGAAAACTAAGATGAGAGGGGGCAACAAGGAAAGAGTTTCGAGAGAAGAAAGCGTTCGTTGTTCTCGGTCTTCGATTTGGGGAGTGGCATACTCTGGAGATTTTTAAAGGTAAACGTCTCTGATAGCCCCCATTTCCTACATGTAGGCTTAGTGGCCTTAGTGGGCTCGATTTGGTCACCGTTTCCTGGCCAACTTAAATGGACTGCTTATTTGTTATTTACTGACGTACATCTTCTTAATACATCTTTATAATTTTTATCATGAATCTCACGTCTCCTCCTACGGATACATTCTATCCTAGTCTCAGTGCTTTAATTGATGCTGTTCAAGCCCAAATAGGTAGTCAGGGTTAAGCTATCGTAAAAAGACGTACCAAGAGACTTCTAAAAAAGACTAGCCTCGTATATAAAGCGGCTCTCCGATGCGAATGCGGCGACAAGATTTAAACTTTTGGTTAAGAAAAAAGACGTACCGCCAGTAAATTAATCGACTGTACATTCGCCTGCTATGCCCTGGACAGAATTGACATGAGTTAGATACTTATCATAACGCATAGAGAACGTAATCATGAGCTCACCAGTAAATATTCTCATCAATCTTTTCGAAAACTAGCTAAGATTCAAATAGAAGCTCAAAAGGCCCCCCTAAAACAGTAATCTCCTCTTGATATGAAAAGACAAAAAGTGGTGAACAAGTTCGTTTTTCTGCACAACCTAGCTTCAGATAGCTTCTTAGCCTAAAAATAGCACCTGTGTCAAATCTGTAGAATGTCATTGTGGACGAAGGTCTATAAGTTGGCGGTGTTTATCTGTACTTGAATGTACATAATTCCATACTATAATATAATTTCAATCTATCGAAAAATATGCTATAAATAATGAACGGTATTTTTCATTTTTCGATGACTAGGAAGCTCCTTTCCTAACCACGAAACTGTAGAATTGCGTAGGTAGTAAAATAAACTGCGATCTTTAGCTAATTCTTAGAAAGAAGGTAACATGACCTCTACCGATTATTTCAAACGAGTCTATTTTACTGGCTATTTCCCTTGCTATCTCGCTTAACTTGTCATAGATTTTGCTAAACCTATTTTGGATTTTGGAGGTATGTGTGTGATGAGGCCCCCTGTCCATATGACAAACAAGCCCGAATAGGTAAAGGTAAACTCGACATTGCATGAAGACGCCAATCAGTTTAAGTTATCGGTTTAAAGCGACACAAGAGTATTTGTGGGCTTTCGCTTAAAGCATGACTAACTCTTCTCGTTTTTCGGTTTTCTTTGATACTTAAATTTTTGCATTTTGGCCCTCTAATCATCTACAATTGAAAATAAAAAGTTTATTGAGTGAGCAAAATTTTTATCACAACAACCAATTGTGAGCTATTATGTTAAAGCGATAAAATTCTCTGAAGTTACATGAATTTCGTGGAATCAACCTCAATTACTGATAATCATGGATGCCAAGTAACGAGTAACGTACACTGCCTAGTTGACTAATTGTTATTGAAACTACGAGCTTTGAAATATTTCGGAACGGCAAAACGATATAATTACGCTGTTTATTAATTTGCTACATTCTCACAGTCAAAAGCTTCTTTTTTTATTCTATTTAAGGTCCTAGGCTTACGCCATTATATCCACTTTGGGTACAGCACCGGCGGAGCGGTCGGGATCATGTCCTTGGACATGTCCTGCTCGTTCACGCCCGATATTTACAGAAAAACGATTGAACGTATTGACGGTTCATAAGACATTGACGAAACCTGTAGAGCTCTATACTATGTCAGGTATATAATCAGCATGTTACATGTATTT
>PEDP01000768.1:0-17891 GCA_002918395.1 Erysiphe pulchra | reverse complement strand
TCTGCCAGCGCAAAACAAGGACAATGGATTGCCCAAATCTTCAGAGACTTAGGTTGCCTGCAGTACATTGGCAAGAACCATGGGTTAGTTCACATGCTAAGAGACAATTAAGGAGCACTAGCATTACTTAAGAATCCACATTTACATGAACGTTCAAAGCACATTGAGATTCGTTAAATCTGCCTGGTTTGATCGCTCAAACTCTCCTGCTCGCCATGAGACTTGCTCCGTATTATTCCGACCATTACTAGATATCTTCTGAAAATCGTTTTGTGAAGAGACTAAAACTAGATGGAGTTTGTGTTTTTCGGCCTATACAATTACAAACCCTAGAAAGTTAGAATCTTACCATCCAGGTTTTTGTGAAGGCTCAGAAGTGAATCCTCGTCTCTCGAAAGTGATCGATTCGATGATAATCCAAAGTAGATGTAGACTTTAAGGGTTAGTGAAAGTGAGAGTAAAAGAATACCCAATCAAATGAGAAATCACATTTTTATAGGTGAGATAGTATTTTCTGATTTAAGCGACCAAGGCAAGAAGTTGATTATCTCCAAAATGAGGTTGCGTAAACCCGAAAGTCGCTTATATCTGTAGCTGCGAAAACCTTATGTTCAATATAGTTAGAAAACCCTTGTAATTAGAACTCAAAAGAAAGAAAACGTATTAAATGGTGATCTAGTTATTTTTATTTTTCAACTATCTCATTTTAGTTCTTCCCATTGAACACCTACCCACTCCTCTAGATAACCCACACCATTAGAAACTCCCTTTTGCTGACAATCTTTACTACAAACTCCAACTATAATCGTACCCCATTCCATTCCATCTGCAATATTATCATCTCCTTTTTCCAGCTCAGATATTGCATACGGTGTCAATTGTAACTCGAAAACTCTTGTAGCGCTACAATTATCACATTGTGGAATTCTATTTGAACTGGTTGTTTTCGTTGAAAATTTCGATATCTCTTTCCCTCCATCATTGAAAATCTTGCCAACCTTATCATTTTTTGCGTATAGCAATGGTTGACCATTGAACTCATATCTTATCACCTGTTCTGGATTCTGGTTCATTCGATCAGCAAATTTTTGAAAAGTTTGATCAATGGAACTCTCGAAGACAACTTTATCTTCTCTGCTGTTCCCTCGACTGCTTTTCTTTTCCTCCTCTATTTCCATCTTATCAAGGAAATCTGGAAGTTTTTTTTCTTCAATACTTAATGTTTCATAATCGCTATCTACGAGGTAGAGAATTGGAAACGCAGATGGAAATACATAGTCTGGAGGCAAGGACTCAGTAGCTGCTGGCGGTGTCTCAGTTTTATTATCTATGCTTTTACTACTCAGCGAAAGAGATTCAGCGAACGTTTTTGATAAGCCATTCGTTTGAATACATGAGCTGAGAGGACTTGGTGAAGTTGTAATAGTTGTGATATTAAGCGCCTTGAGATTTGGTGAAGCAAATGGATTTGAAGAGGTTTTAACTGCAACAGAAAATGGATTCCCATCTATATTTGAGAGATCTTTTGTCCCGAATAGTGCTTCACCTAAATTCGATCGCATTTTTTCAATTTGATCAGATGAGGTTGGTGATTCACAAATCGTTTTATCGTCATTATTCTTCAGTTTGCTGTCATCTAGCACTTGAAGTCCACGTAAGACACGGACAGATCCATCTTTCCGCTTGCAAGAATTTTTCCGACAAATCCAAAGATATAGTCGTCTGTCATGTCCTGGAAATTTTTCTGGTAGGCATCCGTTTAGTTGTAGAAGTAAGACCATGAAATTGTTACAAATTTTACACTTGACTAACGTCGCTAAAGGTGGAGTTAACGAATCAATCCATTGCTACAAAATTGAAAAGTTGGTCTCAGTTAGATTTAAATTTTAACTAGGTAGCACTCCACATACCGGCTGGCCGCCAAGGTGACTTATTTCGTCATCACTTATCTCTCCACTTGCATAACCGAGTAGAACGTTTGTTTCGGTATAATCGTCGTTCTCATCATCAGAAAACTCACTTTCGGACTGAGCCATTCGAGTCTACAGGTCTGTACGAATAGTTAAATACTTTGCTCAAAAGAAGCGAGCTGACGACTGTACTATTATATAACTATCAAATATTTCTGACTAGCGAGATAAGGCTCTATCGCTATCATTAAAAAATACTTATTAACGCCCAAACAAACTACGTTCATCTTTTCCCCCATTTTATGTATAAGTATACGTTATAATAAATCATTTCATCAATCGCATTCCTCAATAGAACAATAACGCAAAAAAAAAAAAATAGTTTTAGTATCATCTAGACTCTAAAAATTCACCAAAATCCTTCTCATTATCGTTAGGTCTTCAACACATTTATTTGAAAATTGCGATCCTGCGCCACCGAAGCGTAATAAACATAATTTTTTCATAACTATTTATTTAGGCCCAAAATAGTCGTTATTACCATAAATCCAGCCTGTTTTGATCGTTTTGATCATTTAAATAATCTTAATATTATATTTCTAATATGCTCCTCGAATCTTGGCATAGAGATCCGTATCGAGGAAATTGTATTTCTGATTAACTTTACAAAAAGGATGTTGAGAAAGTAAAGTGTCCGCTATAGGACGTTCTGATGGATTACTTTTAGATAGTTAGCCAATCAATCTAAGAAAAATAGTGGAGAGAGAGCACAAACATAGTAAAACAATCGGCCATGAAGGCAACAGCTACAGGGCTAATGGCATTTGCCACATCGTCTGGAATAGGAGGAGCTTCATTAAGACTTCCTAACTTATAGATGGCTCCTACAATTTCCTCTTTGCTCCATGGCGACGTCCAGCAAACATTTCAAGAACTACACAGCCCAAAGACCAAATGTCAACTTTTGCTGAGTAACCTTGACCACGAGAGCGAACTACTTCTGGCGCCATCCAAAATACTGATCCTTGCATAGAATTAGAGGCATCATTGCCATAAATGTTATCTGATTTCTTTGATATACCAAAATCAGATATCTTACAAGTTCCATCAAGATCCAACAATATGTTATCTGCCTTTAAGTCGCGGTGAAGAATTCCTTCTCGATGCAAGTATGCCAGTCCTGACAATGTCTGCCTTGTAAGAGAACTGACAACTATCTCTTCAAACTTCCCATGTTTTCGCAAACAGCTTCCTACACTGCCACCAGATATATATTCCAGGAAGATACTAATTGATGTTTCCTTTCGTTCACATCCAAGATACTGTACAATATTTGCATGATCTAAATGTTGCATAGTATCAATTTCTTGATCTAGAGCAGCTACCATTTCCCGCATTTTATCTTTATCGTACCCAGCAGCTTTTGCGCTAACCTCAACTTGCTTAACAGCTAAAAATTCTCCCGTTGTTGCGTTCATACCCAAGTATACTCGACCATATGTTCCTTTTCCAATCAATTGACCTTTGAACCACCGAAAAGTTGCCTGCCTTTTTAGGATTGTGTCCTGCGGTATTTTTGGTAACATCATACTTCCACGCTCAGGCTTTATCTGTACAATGTTTGCCCCAAACATTTTAGTACTTTTTCTCCTCATAATTTTGCTTGGCTCGTCTCCAGGCTGAGTAAAAGCTGTAAAGCGCTTACTAGCCTCATGAGCTCCTCTAGCGACTTCACGAATTGACTTCATACGACCTAAGCCAGTAGAACGGCGAATATTTCGTTGGGCTACACTGTGAATAGATTCGGGTCTTTCAAGTGCTTTTAAGGTTTGCTCATCAGATCCAATAGATTGTGAAAATTTTGTCAATGAAGCTTCATTTAAATCCTGTGAATTATCGGGAGAGTCTATAATTTCAGGTTCCTGAATTACCGTTTCAGAATCAACTGTTCCTGGACTTTCTTCTAGAACAGGTTGATCTAGATCAAGATTAGGAAAGAAAGCGTCCAGATGATCAATGAGGGATTCTGCAGGAGGTCTATTTGCCCATACATCTTCTCTAGCAAAAGATTTGCGGCGTTGCAATTTAGCATCGATTTCTTCTTGAGACTCTGTAGCTTTTACATCTTGTAGACTATTGTGATTTTCAAACTCTTGATTTTGTACAGGATTTATGCTAGCTCCTACACTGTTAGTACTCTGTGGTGATTTAAATGCCACAGAAAGCCCCTTTTTTGACCTAGTTTCAACTGTTAGCTGTGGCCTATTTCCCACAACACCTCCTCTACTGTTTTCCATATTAACTTTGGTTGGGTTTATGCTACGCAAACTTGATTTTCTTGAACTTTTTTGTGAAGAGATCGGGACAGCAAATAAACCATCATTAGAGTCATCATCTGAATAATCCTGATCAAATTCTTGAGTTGATTCTTTAAAATCGATATTTGACTCAGTAAACTCAAAGTCAGGACCGTATGACTTACGATCGACAGTATGATTAGTAGGAGAATTTGGAAACGCACTGATCGAACTCATATCTCCTGCCAAAGGAGTTTTTTCAGAGTCAAAAGTAGCAACGTCAACATTCATTTGCAATGGTAAAGATATATCATTATCACTATTTGCATCATCTCTGTAGTCAGTGACAATAAATGGAGTATCATCTTTGCTCCAAGTTGTACTATCAGGAGTGCCACTTGTTGATTGTGGACTACTCTTGCCTGAGCCACTTGTAGCGAAATCGATATAAGACGAAGTAGTTTTCCTTGTCTCAATTCTTTTTAAGTTACGTAGATTTCTTTTTATATTTCCTTGAGATTTTTCTTGAGATGAATAGTTCGTTTCCTCGTCAGATAAATATAGACTATCACTAATACGACTTTGATATGAATTTCTTGATTTTAAGCGTTGGCGACCGCTAGATTTGCTCAGAGAATTTGCTTTAGTCAATGTTGCAGATTCTGCAGGGGGCGGGGGTGGCTTCCTATGTGGTAAGAGATTTTCTTGCTTTTTATCCTCGAATGGTGAGGTTCGTGGCTGATCAAAATCAACATTTCTTCCTACTATACCTAAAGCACCATCATTAGTTACTGGCACTTTATATTGCCTCTGATCCTTTTTTCTTATTATGAACTCTTTTTGTCGTTTATCTGATTCTGTCCTATAATCGCTCAATGCAAGATCTGCAATAGCTTTCTTATCAGCCTCAGGTAGCAAGCTTACCCCGTCTTCCTCATGTGGTGATCTAAACATCATAAGACGGTCACGGATTTTTTCACTTGAGATCTCCCACGATGATTTATTTAGTGCTAATTGTTCAGTATTTTGTGAGTTGGGTCCAGTAGCTGGCGGAGAAGAGCTTGATCGCTGTCTTGTATCATTAATCAAAAAATATGATTCTTCGTCAAGATTATTTGTAGAAGAGGAATGGGCTTTAGCTCTTTTACTATTATCAACTCTAAGAAAGAACTTCAAATTGCCTAGCTTTCTCTGCTTCTTATACTGATGGATCTTTTGATAATCAAGTTCTTTTTCATGGACTACCTGCCCTAGTTCAGTTAGGAAAACACCAATATAAGCCTTACGGTGAAGGCTAAAATTTTCTTTTAAAGTCTCAAGAAATTCATGAGCCGAATTGACGTGAGTAATATCACACATACGATAGTTCCATCCGTCAAGAGTTGCAAGAATGAAATTTCTTTCTGTGGTATTTCGTCGTCCACGTTTCCCCATCGTGTGACTAAGCCGGTCTGTTTCAGATGTAGATAGTGTTGGAGAAGGCCGATCAAGTGAAGATTCACTTGCGTTACTAATTTTGCCGTTGCTAAATAAATATCCTGGCTTCGTGTTAAGATATGGACTTGTCGGTGACTCAAGATTTAAATCTTCAGTAGATTGCGCAGTCCCATCGTCTTTTCTTCTTTTCCTAAAATGGTTCAAAAATTTCTTTGATTCTTTCGTGTAGCTCAGCTGCTCCGATCCAGCCGATATTTCCCCAGAATCGAGGGGAGACAGGTGTATACCATCAGTTAATTGCTGGGGATTTTCTTGATTTTGGGTCTCACTCGAATCTCTTGTATTTCCGCTCACATTGCGGAGTATCTGAGCTGCACCTGCAGGTACACCAGAGCCATATATGGCCGTACTTGAAGAGATAGATAGATTACTGATACTACCACGATGACCATATCTACTTTTGTAAGGTGAAACGGATAAGTTACCATTCGTTTGTGAAAACGGATGGCCCCCAGGGCTGCTAACCTTAGGGCTAGTATCTATACGTAGAGTTGGACCATGCATTGACCCATCGCCTGTCTCACTAGATGTTGGACTATGAAGACGGCTACTATCATCAACGCTCTTTAATACATTCCTATATTTATTGCGAGTTTGTGGGCTATTCGTTGACTCTAATTCCATGCCTTTACTATTTGAAATTGTGGATTTATTTGTAGCTTTAATAGAAAAGCTCCTCTCAATAGTACTAATTCCAGATCTTGCAAGCATCGGACTCTCATCATCAGTATTTGCGGTGATTGGAGTGGAGTTTTGAAATTTTCGGCCAAGGCTTGGCGAACTTTCCTGTGTTCCGTCCATTGATGCGCCCTGATGAATACTAGAAACGAATTCTCCACGAAGATACGATGATTTGGAAAGTCGTTGTGGCCTTCCAGTCACAATGTTTTTGATCAAATATCTCATTCTTCTACCTTCTTCTCGTTCTCGTGCTTGGTCCCATCCTGTGCCACTATTTGTACACTCTTTTGCTAGTCGTGGATAGACTTTTTGATGCATCATACCAAAGTTTCCTCTCCCACCCTGCCCAGTGCCTAACTCAAGGAAGACTGAGCCACAGATCTTCAAGGTCTTAAATGTCTCTTGCCAATCTTTTGAGAATTGGTTAGTAACTAGCCATGATAAAACACGCTCCATAGGCCATTGGGACCCAGCATCAATCGGTGATATAGGAGTTTGTTGGCCTTTGTTAATCAATTGATAATTAATTGGATTTGTTGCTGTTCTATAATCAGATGGAGGTTGAGAATTACTGTATCGAACTGGTATCTGATTTAAGGGATCTCGATTCTTGTAAAAGCTTCCATTATCGTCCATAGAAGAAAATGAAGACGAATTAAATCTATTTCTCGGTGTTGTATTAGGTGTCTGTAAATTATCGGCACTCATGAATGCTGGTATTCCAACTCCTGGGCCGAAGGAGTCCCCTCCAGGTATATAGGTTGCTGACATTTGCTCACTAGCAGGGGGAGGTGGTATTGTAAGCGGCGTTGGATAGTTAGAACCCATTTTATAGACCTGAGGCTTCTTACTTTTCGTTTGGTTTTGAGGAGAAAAGTTGTCCCTTGCATCAAAAGAGCGGCCCCAGCTTTCTTGTCTTCGGCTGGATGTATTTGGAGCAGACCCTGGTGGAGGTGGTATTACAACTCCTACCGGCTGATTCTGTTTTATTGGTGCTCGAGGTGGAGGAGGAGGAAAATTCATTAAAGATGGCTGCTGGTTTAGGAGTTGGATGGGCGGTGGTGGTGGCGGCGGGATAAGATATGGTCTACTGTCCTCCGTCGATGAGGCCTGGTGTTGGGCTGGTTGATACATGTAGAATGAATAATAAAGCTAATATCAATTGCTGTGAATATTAGACAGGAAAATGAAAGGGAAGTGTAAAGTTGCAAGTTTTCGTACAGGTATGCAAGTAGCTTGATGAAGTAGGTTTGCACAGTTGTCGAATTATTTTTCTTAGTTTTCGCCTGAGCCAAGTGATGACCGTATATAATAGATCTTTGATACCTAGATCGAGACAACTATGACTATAGTACACAACTATGTCATCGTGGTCCGCGCAGCATTTTTGCAGAGCAGACAATTGTAGTCTGCGATGTCCAGACCAGTTCCTGCAATATAGTTCCTACAATATGGAGCAAGTTGAACGTAAAGGCAATTATAGCTACGAAGATAATCAAACTAGCCGTATCATAAAAGTTGATGAATGAATCTAAGATAAACAATTAACGTTTGGTATGACACAAGCTGAACAAGGTACACAACATATATATTGCAAAGTCCAAGCCACTTTGACAGACACCAGCCATGACCATTACGGGCGCACCTAGTTAAAATGATGTCAACACTGTAAAGGTCCTAAATGAAATTCATTCCCTCGATTTAATCAGACTTGTACATAAAAGGATATTTAGTGAAAAAAAGTAAATCAAAAAAAAAACTCACCCGCTATAAACAAATATGATACCGTTGTAATCATCTTGTGAGTCAGGGGAATTGCCGATTTCTCAATTTCATTATGTAATCTGCGGCCGCTTACTATGCTTACGAATTGTAATTACTAAATACATTCAATTTCTGGTTGCCTAGGTGACAAGAGTACAGTTTTTTATTTTCCAAATCAAGCAATCGGTCTATCTACTTTGTATATGGCGTATAGTGCTTATAATGTTATTGAATCATGTTCAATTTACCTAAATAATTCAATAGAGAGGTTTTGTACAACAGAGATTGATAATAACATACACACAGAACATGCAAAATGACAGAAAATGCAATTATTACTTACATAAACACTCAAAAAACGTTAGAATTACAAAATTTTCTTAAATCCTGATTAATTGAGTAATTTTGGCAGAACTTGAAAATCCTCGCTCTTTTAGCGAACGTGAGAACTTTTGGTAGTGCCAAAAACACCTAGTTTTGACACATACTTTTAAAAAGCCATATCATTCGTTGTGAATGCGGATTGTATGATTTAGCAGCTGTATAAAGTTGCTTTTCAACGATAACAATAGAGTAACTTGATTAATTTAGTCTAGTGTTAGAAATGATGGGAACTTTCCATTTTGATTTCTGCTTGAGAGCAAGTGAAAATCAAACAAGCGTTACGGTGCATCATGTACTTGCCAGTACGGTTCATCTCCTCTCTTTATCATTTCACTTATAATGAAGTTCCATTCGGATTCACCAACTTTACTGACACTCATACGCGCCAATTTGAGCATCTGCAGATTTGCTAGGACATGATTCTTTTCTGTATGCCAAGCCTTGAGTTCTTTTAAAGTAATTGGACTTTTTAGCTTTTGCCTGAATTCTACATGAACAAGACTCCATTTAGGTTCTATAGGATTGTCTTTTGCATCGTAATAAGGAGATTTCGGGTCGTTTGCAGAGAAGTCGGGTGTATGCTCACCAACTATCTCCATTATACCAACAATAGCCGGCACCTTACAAGAAGAATGGTAAAAGAAAGCCAAGTCGCCTTTCTTCATAGATCGTAGGTTGTTGCGAGAACCATAGTTGCGGATCCCTAACTAGTAAGAAAATCGGGGAGTAAATGTTTGGTAAATATGGAGGGTCTTACCATCCCAGGGCTCTGGCTCAGTTTTAGCCGCTAAGTCATCAATTGAAAATTTGATATCTACACCTTTCTCTAGACGAGACTCAGGTTCTGCTTTGAGTAGCCAATATTGACGCAAGCGTGCGATATGGTAAGGTCTATCTTCAACATGAGATGCTAATTTTTGAAATGTAAATGAATCAAGTTGTACTTGATGATCTGTTTTGTAATTAGGCTCGTTGGTGGAAGCAATCTAGGAATAGAATATTATTAAGTTCGATAGATAACTTGTGGATATGAAGAGAGCAGACCTACAGCATTTCTTTTCTTATCCTTTTCTAATTTATTTCCAGCTTCTTTCCAAGGCTCCAGATTAAGCGAGCACCTTTCGATTGATGTTACGACGCAATTGTTGTGAACTTTGGGGTTTTCCTGTCCGGCTCTTGCGCTTTTCAGTCGTTTACTAAATCTCCGTGGTACATTTCCGTGTTCCTTTATTTGTTCCCCTTGAAGTGTGTTGACTTTTTGATTTTCATTTTTTTTCTGGATCGGGCACCTTACGTTTCGGCATTTGAAATTATTTAAATATTTATTATAAACATGGCTTGCGAGTTGTTTATTAGTAACATTCGAGCTATGCTATCGCGAAGAAGACCTAAACGAGACAATTGAACCAAGCTGATTTGAATGTAATTGATTAGACAACCGTGTCAAATTAATTAATTTTCTAAAGATTTTCTAAAGATTTTCTAACATGTGAGATGATTCATCTTTTCTCTTTCTGCACTCATATCTCAAATTTCATGTAGAGATGTCGAAGTAGAAATCCCTTTCCTTATAATAAGTCACCCCTCAACACACTATTTGCGATTTGCTCTTTATCCTTCCCTGCCATTCTTAGCCAATCCTTGCTAGCTTCCCACTAGCGGCCGCTTGAATTCCAGCCATACAGGGGGGCTTATTAGCTTATTAACAATTAAAAAAACTTAAAAAATAATGGATAGCATATAGTTTCCACTTGATCAGAAGCGATTGTAGTGTTGTGGTAAAATTCTTGAGTTAGAAGTTGTAATTGCCTAGGTCCTACGACGTAAGGGGCAGAATTGAGGATGGGAGAAGAGGAGGAGAAAAAAAGCAGGTGGAAGGGGAAATAAGCAGCTTTAACACCTCTAAGGACGGTAGGGCTCACTAACTACCGTTCTTATCTCTTTTAATTCTACCAACTTTCATCAAGGGATAAATTTTATACTTAGAATACTTACAACTGTTTCATACTCATTTTTAAGGCAAGAATAAATCTCAACTTTGGGAACAACTGTTGCTAAATGATTTGTATATACAAAAATTAGTAATATAGGCAAAATTAGGACGTCTCTCGTTCCTCGGGCAACTAGGAACGATTTTTTGATGAGTGATGGATGCATAGCTAGGCAAAGACTATTCCAAATAAAGATTAGGGTAATACATGGATACCCTGACAAAACGACATTTAAAAAAAAGAGCAGACGACATTTATGATTTCCCATAGCAAATTCTAATTTTTTGAATTTTGAATTTTAAATTTCAGACTATTCTGAAATTCCCAAAAATTTTGATGACATGATTTAAAAATGAAAATTAAACTTGACTTCTTTATATTATGTATGCCAGAATTTGAGCGGCCGCTAGTAGTAGGATAGCAAGGGTTATTTTAGCGTGGCAGGGAAGATTAAGGACGCAAATATTAGAGTCCCTGCTAGAGGACAGAGGACAAGCTAATCACGACTTGGCCCTAAATCTGGCAAACTCTGAATCAGTTGAAATCATTCTAATACAGGAGCCCTGGATCTTCTCATAGCGAGACAGGAAGATAGCTACACGCCAAACGCCCCTCGGGAGGCACGAGGCCGGGCTCTGGCTGTGAGCCTGCTTGGCGGGCATTAAACCAAAAAAAAAGTAAAAAGGAAGATAGCTTAAAAACACTATATGACTATATGCCCTTTTGCCCTGTAGAAACAAGGGAAATTTGCTCACGAGTAATGACATGTATAAAGAAAGGCACAAACCTTTAACCCACACAAATAAAGCCAAGCAACACAGAAGACATCTGTTGGATCAAAATTTTAGGAGTACCCCCAAAAATTACTAAAGTTAATGTATACAGACCTCCCCAAGAACCAGAAGGTGGTCCTACAATTACAGTACTGGAAAACTGGAAAGTTCCTCCAAAGTTCCTCATAGCTGTAGACTTCAATATAAGACACCCCATATAGGACTCTCGAAAGAGAGACTCAAGTCAAAAGATAATCCACTAATTCTGGCCTCCCTTTATGACGGAACGGAAGCTCATGACAAAGGCAGCGTTCTAGATCTTGTTTTCACAAATGTCATAGGCACCCAATTTAATATTGAAGAACATCTACACACCACCTTGGATCATGAGACCTTGTTAACCACTCTACCGCTCAAGGGATACGCCGAGAACGCTCCTGAGGAGAGGTTCATGCTAACTGTCGCTAAATAAGCGAAATACGCAATTCATTTATCACATGTTGGTTATCAATTGTTGGGATTACGACAGTGATAAATAGGAGTTGTTGAGTAGACGCATGTAGAGGAAAAATATATAGATAGATAAATAGATAGAAAGATATTAGACGGGAGAGGGAGGAGGGGAGAAAGAGGATTATAGGAATACAATCATTTACTTACAATGATCGACTTCGTGACGAACCTGCTGACTTCGTGACAGCGAACTAACTGAAATACATTATATTTATTTCTTACCAACACTAACACCAGATGCTTAATTACGGATTAGGTAGTGACCTTGAAGATAGAACTAAGTACACGAAGTCTATGTTAATTCTCTATAGAAGAGAAAATTCACCAAAAGTCTACAAAGATATTTATATACAAGTTTAACGAGTCGTACTCTGTCAGGGGATGGACAGTAGCTCCATAGAATGTTCAGCGCCCCACCACTCTCATTGCCTATAACATGCTTCACCAAGAATTATGCTAGGCATCAAAGAAACTCTCAAATCCGATGAAATATTATTACAGGACTCAATACTCTTGCTCTCAAGATCAGAGAATCTTTTAAAATAAATATTTAATGGCTTCTGCCAAGGAAGAGTCACAAAATGCAAGGAACAAAATGGTGGAATCCAGATTGTAGAGAGAAAGCCTACGCTACCGTTGAGCTCAAAATTTAGGAGACCCTACTACAGAAAGACACGCTCTTAGGAAAGCTCCAAGATCCGCGAAAAAAGCCTATTGGCAGAACCTCATTCTAAATGCTAAATGCCCTTCTGATATTTTTAAGATCACTCGATAGCACAAAAATATTGCCACCTTCTCCAGTCCGCCAATAAAACACGAAGGTCAGGTATATGAAGGCCCGGTAGACAAGGCCCTGGTCCTTACTAAAGTTCTTTTACAAAGAAGGACCATTGACGATGCTTTCTCAGTGGGTAACATACCGATGGAACACCAAGTCAGAATTCAGGTACAAGATAATATAGGTGAGCTAGAAGTGAAGCATTGCTTCCTACATGTGACAAGCTCAGCTCCAGGAGATGATAGGATATCAGTACCTAAAATTCACTTAAAATATAATGATCCACGACATACACGTTTACTCACATTGTGTGATAACAAATGAAGGCCAGGCTGAGGGCGCTTTCGTACTCTACCAGGAAGGAAGGTATTGGTAGAAAGCTTCAACATTAATTATGACTTAGAACCTTTCGACATAGAAATAATAGCAATCAGTCACGAAAATAAAACAGCAGTTCAAAAACTCTCACCCACTTTGCTACAAATATTACCGTGTTTACAGACAACCAGACGGCAGCAAATATCAAAAAATGGCCTTACTAGAAGAAAGGAAATACTAAAGATTCGAAAGAGTCAGGAAGAGTAGAAGTAGGCTTTCACATATACAGCCCGGGTACATCTTTGCTCACTGGATCTCGGGACACGCAAACATACCGGGAAATGAGGAAGCAGAACGTCTGGCTAAATAGGGAGCTCAGAATAATACTGGATAGATCAGTAACAACAGGATGAGCCTTGCTGTAGTCAAAAAACTTATGACAACAATTCGGCCCAAAATTGTGACTGACTGGTGGAACACTCACTCCCCTGATAAATACAAAACTCTCAGTATCGGTATCGATCTAAACCACCTAGAGAGCTTCATATTGAAAGAAAGATTCTGGGTCTATTAATTGCAGCTCGGTCGGGACACAATGGCTTCAAATCATACAACGAAAGGTTTGGCCTTGAGACTTACGAAAGCTGTACTTGTGGGGCAGATAAAAAACCGACACATTTCTTCTTCTGTAAGCAAACGAAAAACAAAGCTAAACGTGAAATAGGCAAACGAAGACCACGAGAGGAGATAGACTGGATCTTTAGCACGCCCCAGGGTACAATGACTTTCAGTCGCATTATGAAGGATGGGTAAGAAGAAGATTTCAATAAGTTAATTAGAATTGTTAGTAAATGTGGGCATCTCCCAAACACTCTTGAATTTACGTCAGAGCTAGTCATGTTATAGACAGGATCATGTGCAAATTTTTAGTCATAAGATATCAGCTGTTGCTTTATTAAACAGTGCCATGCGGGAAGCTTTGAGGCTACTGTCGTATGGTATCAGCCTTAGACATTAAATGAAATGAAATAAACGTCCTGTAGGGTAAACACCACACTCTCTAGACAAGATTATACAGATTCAATTTTCACAGAAATAGCACTACAACTTATATTTAAACATCAAAATCTTTAATGGCCTCTATAATCAGGCGCGGAAAGCGGCCTCATCAGAGGAACCGCCACCAACAGAATCAGTCAGCCCTAACCCATCGTACTCGCAACTACAGCAAGAAGTCGTAAATCTGGCGTCTTCCCCCTACCCACATCCCACAGCTTCCACAACACCAGCTGTTACTATTTGAACTCGAAATGTTTTTATTGAATCCCAAGACTTATTTCTCACAACACCTCCAACACCTTGCCTAGAGACTCTTACTGCTGCGTTGGATCGTGGTGCGGCAGTTAGAGAAGCAGCCCGTATTTCTCGGGACAAAACAGTGCTTTTAGTCGTAAAAGCCCATGATAACAATCTCCCAGATATTAAGAAGAACTGTTCAGAATCGGCAGAACTCTTTGAAAAAGTACTACTTACTGCAGATGAAGACCTTGCCGCGGCACGTCCGCAAAATATAAGTCATCTGACCAGTAATCTTTAACAAGCCCCAAATTACCCGAAAAATCTCAGCCACTTAAGCAAAGCTCCAAGAATACTTATACAGAAATTTCCCAAATAGCTGCCTTACTCAGAGAAATAGGGTGGGCCCCTTCTGAGGCATGGTTAAATAGAATACAAGATCGACTAGCACTTCGGATTACTGCCTCTAAACCGTGGTATCCACTACGTAAACTCTGGGACTCATCACACATCTCTTGGCTTAGGAGCAGAATTCGAGTGGAGCTCATAAAAAGTTTCCCAAGAAATGCCCCTTGGGAGATTAAACAATGTGAATTATACAAGTTAAAATTGGGTTCGTGGGTAAATCATCCGGTGTACGATCTTTTCTTGATTGGAAGAAATCAACCTCGGATTTAGATCTCTTTATTTTTTAAGATGGTTCAATGGACATCAATGGTTTTTCATAAGGTGGATACGCGATATATCGTTGTTCTAATTTGCTTTCTTCTGGCTTAGTTTCTCTTGATTTTCCCGCTGAGGTATACGACGCGGAGATCACGGCAGCAGTCTTGGGAGCTCAAGTAGCGCTAGTGACTGCAGAGGCATCTTCTTCAGAGAATATCAACGTACCTTGACAATGAAGCGGCCGCAGTAATTTTATCAGAAGAATATAAAGACTTTTCGAGTTGTAAATATCTCACTCAGTTCACTACTCCAAGGGAAAAATGGCACACAAGACCACGAGATGCATATTGCCCCCCCCACGGCGGGAGATATCAATATTAGGTGGTTTTCTGGACACTCAGACATCGAAGTTAATGAGAAAGCTTGTTCCCTTACGAAAGAGGCATGTAGGACAGGTAGAGAGCTTGATTTCCCAGACAAAATCAGGCACGCAAAAAAAAAAATAGAAGAGAGATACAAGCGTGCAAGAACTTTTTATTTCAAAGGGAATGCACCACAAAGATGTATCGATCTGGGGCTAAAAGCAGAGGATAATTTCCCTTTCACGCTAAAACTTCCTCGAGAAGCATTAGGAAACTTGCTGGCATCCCGCTCAAGTTTGTACCCGCTGGGGTAGCCTGCTTCGCCAGTGCCCCACCCCCTCCAAGAGTTGCGACCGTCGGGTTAACACAAATGCGAGGAACCGCTCCGCGTGTCCCACGCCTTTTAGGAGGCTGAACTAGCTGTGTTTAGCTTTAGTTAGACGTTAAATCAAACTTACTTAGAGGTTGGAAATATTTATATTAATTCTTTTTTTGGTTTAAAATATAACTTCGGAATTTAGAATTAATTTAATATATAAAATCACTCTATGACTAAGACCTATAGGAGAATGAAAGAAATAAATTTAAAGCTGGGGTGACTTTCCAAGATGAGAGTCTAGAAGGAAGTTCAAATTTTATTTGTGGTATGCTGCCGTAGGATGCCTGTAACGAGACCATATTTTTGGCATGGTTTGTTGCCTCCTAACTCACAATATTTTGTGAAGAATTTTATCACTTGCAATATCTGTTTGTCCTCGAAAGTATGCTTCAAGGAATCTGCATCACTAATTGATTCTTGTTGTTTCAATACCTCAGAAATAGAAGTCTTTAGAGACATGTTTCTGCTCAGACGTTATAATTTTTCATTATTATTTTCAAGGTATTCTGCTTCTTCTATACTGCTGGACTCATTCCCAGAAAACTCTATACCTAACCTGGTTTCATGAGCTGAATCAAGATCATTTTTAGTTTCAGTTTGGGTTTGGACTTCTGTAAACAACTCTCTGTATTCAGGTCGGATAACCAGGTGCTCATGAGCCCAAAATGGGCTTTTTCTTCGACGTTGAATCTCCGTGAAAAATTTACGACGATTTTAAATATCTTCTAAGCAACATCTGAAATGGTTATAAGGTAAAAATCTACTAAAAAAGAAAAATGACATTTACAAATCCACTTGACTGAATCTGTATGATATTTGATTATATCCTGGCGCATTACCAAGGGGTGCTAAGAATTATCCCACTTTCCCTTGAAATATTTCCTCCAGGCAGCTATAGCGTTTCGATGATTTTTAGTCATTGTTGCATTCATCTTATGAGAATTTAGCATTGAGACAACCAAATCGATTCTTGGTCGATTATAGCGGTGGATAAAGTCGTGCTTAATCCTCCGCTAATTAGATTCGAGAATCATAGATGTCTTCAATACTTATAAACCTATGGTACTTAAAGAGGGTGCCCAGAGTTTCCAATGTTCTGGAGCATACCAGTTAATAAACAAGTATACCCAGAGGTGAAAAATAGTTCCGAGAGTAACACCAGGCGTACAATCAATTAATTGACACAGTCAAGATTTATCTGCCAAGCTTTACTGAAGATACCGTTATAACCTAGTATCATCGGATGCACATTAACATGATGGCTGAAAATCCCTAATATGATATCCTGTTCGGCTATGCTTAAAAGTTTCAACTTTTCCATATTCTTTAATGGAGACGATTGTAAATTGCACTGGAAACGACTATACTGGCGGTCACTAGGCCTTCTTGTTGAATGCGAGCCCTAGTAAATCTCAAGCCCGGAGACCAAGGCTTTAGCTTCATTAGAAAAATAAAGGCTCTATCTCTTTCTCCGTCTTCCTAATTTCTCGAAACTTATTTCCGATCTATTTTGGAATGCTAAAATCACAATCGAATTGTTAATTCCGGCCAAATCTGATTAATTGCTGCAATTTCGGCTTTATCTTTATTACAATGGAATAATGAAGGTTTAAATTAGCAATTTTTATGGTTTATAAGCTGCGGGTATTGACTAAGGACACAAGTTATCGTACCGGCATCTGCAAGTCTAAACTGCTATCAAACTTGTCTAGCATTACAAATAGATCCAGACCTGTGAAATGTTAACAAACTAAGGGTCAGAAGACTTGAGGAGAAAAAGAAAATCAGAAATATATAACCTGAACTATTCGTCCTATATGTAGCATCAACATCCAAGCCTTCAGTATTTGATGAAAGTACTACAATCAAACGCGAAACGCGATTTCGAATGTTTGTTTGTTTGTTTGTTATTTAACGTCTGACTAAATAATGGCTGTGCCAGTATTTACAAATCCCAAAATTGGGCAAAAGACGCCAAAGCTGATCGCTTTGGGGATCTGAGGTATCAATCACACCAACCTGGGGAGTCGATACTTAGTAAATTTGAAGTGCAGAGAATGTTTCACGAAAAAACCATTCCTGTGAAAAAAAGAGAAAGAAAAAGTACTAGTCAGATAGGTAGGAACGCATTCACCATGACCCAAAGGCCACGGGCTGAGGGAAAACCCGATGAGAAAACCCAATGGGAAAAACTCCTCAGGAAAACCTCAGCCATTCCACCCGTACTCTTTTACGGCGAGCAGCCGAGTCCCCCTCCAGTAAGCCACGTAGGAATCTAACCT
>PEDP01000767.1:0-17914 GCA_002918395.1 Erysiphe pulchra | reverse complement strand
CAGAAGGAACGATATTAAGGAGCAGATAATTTTTTTTATTAAAATTATATTATTTTTTTTTTTCCTTTTTTTTCGCTGAATGTTTGTAGAAAGGAATTTATTACCCCCCCAGACAAAATTAGGTTTCTTGCTATGTATGTATGGTATAGAAAGCTCGAGATATTATCTTGGAGAGAAAGAAGGGGGGTTAAAAAAGAAAGGAGAATGAAACCGCTAATTATCTACTGACATCAAATTTTCAACTCGGGAGTTCTTTTATCACCTTCAATTCTTGCGCAGTGATTAGGATATTGACAGGACAGTCGTGGTCCGTTTTGAGAAAAAGATTGACCCCATTCCTAATTCATTAATTTTTTGATGGGCTGCACATCGCTCAATTTAGGTGACATTTCCTTTCACTTTTCACCAGTAACTAACCTTCACGACACTGTAAAATAAAATCCTTCAAATTGAGTTAAATAGACTTAAGCATTGCCATTGTTTTTTTTTAAAATTCTAGACTCGTGATTGCGAAAGGGAAAAAGGGAAAAATAAAAAATCGAAAATATTCTACGATGGTATCGAGAAATGTTAAAAGAACCCATTAGAACGGAAATAATTTCCTAAAATCTTACTCAGAAGATTTTAGAGTCATCAAAAGTCAATTCTTTTGGCTTTTTTAATTCTTTTCGGAAGAAAATCATTTGTGATATAGGACTTACAAGATGATTAGGGTGAAAAAGTTGTACGGTTGGATGGGAAGTTACTTTACAGAATAGATTTTTTCGGAAGTCTGGAGTTTAATTAGTCGTAGTAAGGAATTAGGCTCTAGAACTATTCCCGGAGAAAAAATCTCGTAAATCTGACCACATTGCTTAATTCAATTGTTCTGTAATCAAACTTTGTCAAGCAATATGATGATGCTTTGCCAGTGGGTTGGCCCAGGAATCATCTCTTGATTAGAAAATCCGGTTCAAACATTTAAGAGCATAAATAAACTCACTGATAGACGGCGCCTTGAACGGCTCAGGATATTCCTCTAGCGTGGCATCTCCGAGACTTTGTAAAGGAGCTTGTTCAACAGCTTTCACTATTGCAGCGTCGCTAAGAATACTTTAAACTTTCTCATGCTTATGGAATGGATTTAAAACGTCATCTATCCATACTTCAGGCTGTCTCTACGAGCCGCATTGCCTCTAGTTGATTAGTTACAAAGACAGTGTCGAGGAAAGCCTGGCTTTAATGCTCTTGAATGAGTTTTGAAAGACAAAGTGACACCTGCATCCATTGGCTGGACATGACTGGTCATGTATGGTTCAATCTTCTCCAATACAATGTTAATTAGAAGGCTTAGTTACTGACGTTTCGGAAAATTATCCAGTAGAAAGATAGTTTTCCGACCATTCGCTTGATATGATATATCCCAAGCCACGATCTACTTGGCGAAATAAATATCTTATCATCCAGGCTGTTGCGTTATTCCTACAGTAAAATCTAAGCTCTTCTCCTGTCTTTCTATTAAAGTGTTGGTTTTCGAATACATCTCCTATCACAAATATTTCTAGGCGTTCTGAGCCATCTGACACTGACGTAAATTTCAGCCTCATCTTGCTTTTTTAACCTCGTTAGTATTGGTCTTAGAAGAAAGACCTTTTGAGGATGGCATGGCATATCTCCGGGCTATATACTGCGAAAGATATATTGAGATCAGGCTCTTTCCTAATCAACGTTGCTGATACTAATAGATTGTCCCTCTCTATATTATTTAGTTTATAAATAACTTATTCGTGCTTTGGTTGAGTTGAGCTAGCCTTAGCTGAGCTTCACAAGTCAGCTGATTCATCATCATCCCGGAGTTGCAAAGCAAAGCTTTTCCATAATTGCCGTAATGTTTGACTAATTAACAGCACATGATTAGATGTGACAGAGTTATGGCTTTTTATATAGGAATCAACAGAGTAAATCAAGAAATATATGGGTTATTACAGATTATGGAAATACACCGAGTCCATTGTCTGCTGTTGCTGTAGTTGATTTATTTTGTTTCCAAAATGTCCGAATTCTTCTCTCAAACCCTAGTTAGAACAATGTGGGTCTCGGCCAAGCACTGCGGTTTGAGTCAATCAGAGCGGCTTATAGACCCAGACCGTTCTAACCGATGTTGGACTGTAAGAAAAGATTTTCAGGAAAGTAAAAAAGTTCTCTCACATCCCAAACTCAAATTAAAACATTTATTTCCATGTTTAATTTATTAATTAGGATTGAAACAAGAGAAGAGAAATAATTGAGGAATGTCTCGATACCTGATGGTTCAGTATCACATGACTGTGTGGCCAATGCGTAGAGTAGAGCTTGAGCATCAGAGAAAAACACATTTTTCATAACAGAATAATCAACCTCACAACCATTCTATAACCATATAATAGTTGGTAATTACCTGTATTACCAACAAGGAAATAATTTGAAAAAAAAAAGAAAAAATAGTAAATAAAAAAGATAGAGATGAATCATTCCATCAGTGTGAGAATCCCGCCGCATCAAATTTTTCGGTCTTCGAATATTACCGGATATCGAAAAAGTAAAATACATGTGGCTAAGTTTCGTGGAAGAGAAAATGGCATCATTAATGCTATGAAGAAGACCAAAAGATTTTCTTCGTCGACATCTAGTGCTATTCGAACGAATTCCAATAATAGTAATAATAATAAAGCACCTCGCCATCTTCTCTCTATTGCTGATCTCAGTGCGTCTGAGTTAAAGACCTTAATTCACAATGCATCAAGAAATAAAACATATATTAAGTCGAATGGGACAGCACCTCAAAATCTTCGTGGATCTTTGTCTGGGAAAACAATTGCCATGATGTTTTCCAAACGAAGTACGCGAACCCGTGTCTCCACTGAAGGTGCTGTCGCGGCACTTGGTGGCCATCCTATGTTTCTTGGTTCATCCGATATTCAATTGGGTGTAAATGAATCACTTCAAGATACGGCAAAAGTTATCTCTTCAATGTCAGCTGCCTTAATCGCACGTGTTAATGCTCATTCTGAAGTCACTGAATTAGCAAAATGGTCGAGTGTACCCGTTATCAATGCATTATCTAATGATTTTCACCCTTTCCAGAGTATTGCTGATTTTCTCACTATTATGGAAGTTTTTGCTGATAGAAATGGCTCCGGTAAAAATAATAACGATACTACTAGCCTAAATGGTTTGAAGATTGCCTGGGTCGGGGATAGCAACAACGTTCTTTTTGACTTGGCTATTGGAGCCATGAAGCTTGGTGTGAATATATCAGTCGCATCACCAGTGGGATATCAGATACCTGATTCTATGAAGAAAATAATTGTCTCGTCTAATACCACGGGTGCACGGTTCGAAGAGACCATCCATGCAGAAGAAGCAATTAAAGGAGCCGACATCATAGTTACCGATACCTGGGTATCTATGGGACAAGAAAAAGAAACCGACAAACGACGTCGAGATTTCACTGGATTTCAAGTAACAGAAGAATTAGCTCGAAGGAGTGGTGCAAAACCACATTGGAAATTTATGCATTGTCTACCACGTCATCAAGAAGAAGTAGATGATTCTGTATTTTATGGTAATCGAAGCTTGGTGTTTCCAGAAGCCGAAAATAGGCTTTGGGCTGCCGTAAGTGTCCTTGAATCCTTTATTGTCAACAAAGGAATAATTTCTTGAAAAAAAAAATCCCTTTTTAAAATAGCTATTTTCCACTTGTTTTTTTTTTGAAAAAATTGTTTTCTCGAAAAAGTAATTGATTCAAATTTCAACACTATAAAGGGGGAAAAATAGATAAAAGAAGCGCATTAATTAATTATTTTTGTTTGGAAGAAGAAAAATTTAAGAAAAGAGTAAGCAATTACCCTATTAGTGACGCACCCCCTATTTTACCTTTTCCATCATCAATCGATAGGAATCTACTATTTCTCTTGTCCTTCGAAGAATCAATAAATAATCCTCAATTATCTTATTATGGACCTTAGTCAAGGCAAGATAATTTCTCTCAAATGCAACTTTTTTTCCATCGTCGTAAAAAAATTGACCCGACGTCAAGCGGCTATTTTCTCTTAAAATAGAGAGATCTCCTAAATGAGAGAATCCTGCAGCAAGATTCAAAATGAAGATAGACTGAGACGAAGAGAAAAAAGAAACAGCTGTCTTCTATTTATTACATTTTAGTTTTTTTTGGGATACCTTTTACGGCGGAAATCCACGTGAATCCAGGTGCTAGAAAAATTTTAAAATTTCATCTTCTCCTACAGTTAATGTTGTCACATTGGCTGTACAATCGCTTTTATTGCATTCCACCGCGTCGTTATGCAAGTGTTACTCGCCACACATTTTCTAGTCTCGCAGCACTTCGTATCGAGAGTTTTTGGTCTTGTTTGACAGCTTGAATCACAAGCTGCATTTAAGCCTCTTTAAATTTTTATATGTTCATTATTTGAAGTACGGAGACAAAAAACTGTGATGATTCATAGATTCTTGGAAAGAGTGGTCCATTTAGAGATGTCTGGTACGTACCATCATGTACAAAGGATCTTTCTTGTGTCTAACATTCAACTATTTTCAAAAGATTATAAAATTGGTTCATCAAATGGGGTATTTTTATTCTCTTGAACAGTGGAGTAGTTATCGCTACCGCTAAGTATCAAATATGTGAAAGGTCAAGTGTACATGGAATCATAAATATATATGGTAATATGACATTTTAGTACCATTGATGCCAAGACGCTAACAAGTATTACATAAGCTTCTATCTGACTTAGCTCCCCCCAGGGTTTGCGGCTCAGAATCCTGCTTTAATCTATTGACACTAGTGACTGGTAAGATTATTTAGTTGGTCTTTTTATTCTACGATTTTCGATCTTAAATCAATCATGTTAAGTTGACGAAAGAAGTTCTTGCGCTTTTGCTCTAAAAGGCGTTTTGTTAAGCCATCGGCCGGCATCTTTGCTGTTTGTATCCACTCAATTTTTATACTAACCTTGAGAGTTTCTTGCCTTAACTAGTGACTGTGAATATCAAAGTGTTTCAGCTTTGTAAAAAGCTTTGGCAAATCTTTTATCATCAGTCGGACTGTTTGTAAATTATCGCACCAAATAGTAGGATCTCCATCAAGGTTTAAGGATAAATATCGAAAAATCTTCTCCACCAAATGAGCCATGAAGCAGTGTGAGGTTTCGATTCCTAATTATTCCCAAGCCTAAATCCACTTAAGTTCTCCAAGATCTTTCATTTTGTAAACTTCGAACAGAGTATTTTTCAACTCCTCAAAAACTAGTCTATTATTCATATGATAAAATGATGTCATCTACGTAGAAAAAGACAATTAATTTGACTTTAGTAAATATACATCCGGACTCAGGCACATATTTCAAGCCAAATTTCTTTAGAGTTCTTGACAAATGGTTATACTATAACCATGTTGATGCTGATAGGCCATAGAGAGCTTTAAGAACTCTAAGTAGTCTACCTTGATTTTCAAATCCTTCTGGACAGTGGATTAAAACTTCATCATCATCTAGACTGGCATGTAGGAAAGCATTTATTACGTCAAACTAGTTACATACCAGATTAAAATACGAAGCCAATGCTAATGCTGCTCGAAAAGGTTTTACGGCAGGTGTCGCTGCATAAGTGTCTTTTTCTGTCGGGATTTGAGGATCGTCTCGTACTACAAGCCTTGCTTTATATTTACGAAAATAGCCATCATCATCAAATTTATATGTAAAACCCACTTTGTTGGAATAAGTTTAGTTTTACTATCCGAATCAGAGATATCTTTGAAGGTTCCATGAAATTGAAGACCATTATTCTACACGAGCGGCAGCTTTAATCTATCACAGTGCGGGTGATGATGTAATTAATGCCAGTTTAGCAGAGCTGGTTGCAGATCCTTTTGATAAAGACGTGATTTCATGTGACATAAACTAGACCGAAAAGCTAGATAAAAAGCTGATTGTTGATGCAATGCTTGATGCATTTCGAAGTTAACTTTCCATTTTCGTTGTTTCTTGCCTTCAACAATATTTCTTGGATCTTCTGGATCCCCGATTATTTCGCGAGCTGGCGGTGTTGTATACTGATTTTGGGAGTAAGATCCATCCGCAATTTGCTCATATTCATGAGACTGAATCATCAAAGATATTGACCCTGATGTACTATCTGGCGTAAGCAGTCCCCCGGAAAATTTAACTTTGTTTTATTTGTTATTATTTTGCTTTTCTTCCGGGATTTCCTGAGTTTCTACGTTAGAGATTTCAGTATCTTCGAATGAATAACCTTCATTTTCGTCAAAAGTATTGTGAAGTCTAGATTCAGTCTCTACCTCGACCTGTGGCACCTTGAGTAATTCTATTATATCGTCAGATATTTATGCTTTTTCAGTTCTTTAGTCATGTCCCTGAGATGGATCAAAAGATAAGCCCCGAGTGGATATTACAGCATTCTTAGTAGGTATCCAGATTTTGTATATGATACTCAAGTCATAGCCTACAATATATCCTAATTCTGATTTCGGGGCAAGTTTCTCCAGTTTCGGGCGATTCTTTATGTATGAATATACCTTACATCCATAGAGCTGTAAGTCAGAAATCGAAGGTTCTGAGGGGACTCTTGTTATACAATTCATCAGAAAACCATATGGAGTCTGAAAGTCTAGAGTACGATTAGGAGATCGGTTTAGGAGATATCCAGTAGTGGATAAAATCTCTTTCCACATACTATCTGGAATACTGTAGATACTACGCAATACGGTTCCAGTAGCCAAGAGCCTTTCTCCAGATATTTCTACAGCTCCATTTTGTACTTGAGTATGCGGTGCTGAAGTTTCAATTTCATATCTATTGTTGTTAATTCATTCTTTCCATTTAGTTTCTAGTGACCTATCCCCATCGCATTTCCAGAAAACGATTTCACACCCCCAATGCCTTTTAAGATAAGCAGAAAATACCATAAAGGTATTTAACAATGTATCCTGCTGCTTATTGGGAAAAGGATACACAAAGTTTATTCTTGTATAGTCACACACAAAATGTATGATATATACTTCATTTTGCTGATTTTCTTTCATGAAGATTATGTCCCAACTTACTCGCCTGAAAGTTTGTGTTTCCCTGTGTCTTGGTACTCTCGAAATGAATCTTTTAGCCTTTGACATTCTGCATATCTCGTATCCCGGATTTGATTGTTTAGTAGTCGTCATTTCGCAGCCTTTGGTTACTTTAGGTAAATAAAGGAAGGCTTCCTCATAAAGATGTCCCATTCTGATATGCTAGTCATCGAACATTCCCCTTTAAATTTTCATCATTTGGGAGAAGTTTCCATAAAGTTTTTTCACAGACCATTGTGATGTTATGGGCTACGCCTGATTGGTTGTCGACTGGGAGCTGGACTCCCAGCAGTCACGTGAGATAATTGGCGATGTCTACAAAGGGACTAGACCAACTTCAGTCTAAGTAAGATAGATCACTCGAGACGAGTGCATTCCAAACTAGGGACGATGGAGTAAATAGAAGCAGAGACTAGATATATATAGATGCGCTTAACTTAACAAGAGATGATCTACATTCAAATAGAGCCTGACTAGGATAACTAAACTTTGTCAAGCCGCAAAACAGGTAAAGAAGTATAATTTTTACCTTGCGATTCTGTTCAAAGATAAGGATTAAAGTCGCGCTAAACAGGGTAATGATTAGTTCAAAACTTTCTCTTTGATAATGACTTCTGGTACCCCCCGTAGCGCAGTTGATGTGAAAGATTTGAAAAATCAATACCATCATTCTACCTTGATGTGTTAATTCGAGGTAAACTAGCAACGGAATTCGATAAGGTATAAATTTTTTGAGCAATTATTTTGCAAGTGTTATAATCAGAGATAGATATTCTAGTGTTTTGTGAATACTCCGAAGTAGATAGAAGGTCTTCGATCCTATCTTCAGCTTCGACAAACTCAAAAGCTGATTAATCCCGACAAGTAATTGCATTTCTATCGCCTTTACGCTTACTAGCTACCTTCAATATACGTCCTTTCGAAATTTTGTCAGTTGCAACCTTTGAACGTCCCTTAACCCTGAAAACAGCTGGTTCAAGAAGAATTCAGCGTTCAGACTAATTATTGTTTTCATCAATTGCGTGATCGTAAAACCAACCCAATATCAGAAAGAAGAATTGTGCTAAGATTACGTTGGCTTGCGCGAATCGTATCATGGCAGGATAGACCTTTTGAGGTTTGTATTTGCGCAAGGCATGCTACATGGCGGTAGAAGATCGTCAAGCTTTCTAGGGATTGTGCCTTTTAGTAAATTACTTTCATTAAAGTATAATTGTGTACAGAGCTCGCAATGACCTGAAAGAGCTGAACATTGTTTTCTATAATTTCTCAGTGTTGATCTTCCCAAAATACGCAAATAGCGTCAAAGAAATGCTTATGGTCTCCAGTACTTTTGCGAAGATATATGCTATAATCACAGCATGACTGGGTTCATTTCGAGAGGTTGTGTAATTGGCAAAGTGAGCTGATTTGTCAACCCAGTACTTAATCACTTTCTCTCTCCACACTAGCCAAGCTTTATCACAGTAGCTGACTGCTACAGTTGTCCTACATTTCCTGAAAGACTTTAGATTTGTTTCGTATTCCTCACTCGTAGTTAATGCTAGGGGATTAGTCCAGGATTGGTAAAATATTTGCTATGTATTAGATGTTTTAAAACGTATTATACATTTGGCAACTACATTTATATTGACGTGCCAGCGACACAAAATGTGATCAGAGGCGGGAAAAAGTTAATCAATGGTATTCATCAATGCAAGCTCTCTTTTTGTGAGATAAAACACTTTGGTTTGGGGATTTGATTCTCCTTAGCAAATCGCTGAATGCAGTATTAACCCAGGTGTAATCTTCCTCCGTTTCTCCACTTAGAAATTCGACTGCGAGTTGAAGAGTCAGATTACCTCCAGCACTTCCACAGTAGTTCACAAGCGTCATAATAAATCGTCTGGTTTTATATGTGCAGTCAGTGAGAATAAAGTTCGTATACTTTTTCAGCATTTTTATAGATTCAAGGAATGCAAAGAAAAGTCTTGATACCCGATTTTCTTCGTCTGCATCGATGCGCAAAAAGAAGTCAAGCTCAGCTGCAAGCCCATATCGATAATTTAATACAGATACATCAACGAGGCGTAGACTACTGATTAACCTGAATCGGAGTTTTTTCCAAGAGTTGCTCATTTCGTAATCTTTGCCTCATGTGTATATCCCTGGAGGTCAACTTAACTCCCAAATTCTCGTGAACTTGAGATCGAATAGTGGAAACTGTAGTGTGACAGGCTAGAAGCTGAGTGATGAATATTTTTGCTTCTTTATTGGTTCTATTTTGTTTCATCCTATTAGAGGTATGTATAGTAGGATCATCAGATGCGACATGATTGTGGAAGTCTTTGCCTTTCTCTCCATCTATTGATCCCTACCACTTGCCTGTCTTTATTTTTACAATCCATAGGTTTGCCTTCCTTATGGGCCGTTTTCTTCATCTTTAATCTTTTATTCTCACATTCCACAATAATAGCATTTCCATTCTAAATTGCATTTTCTTTGTAAGCCAAGACAAGTTCTCGAATAGTATCATATTGCAATGTGGCTAGAATCTTGCGAGCTTTAATTGACTTACGAAGGGAAAGGTAGCTAACGCGTCGGTCACATGAGCTTCACGCTCGCCATTTTCATTGGTTGAAGCATTACTCACTTTTCATAATCTAACCTACTACCAATCAATGTTCTTGATACAACGTCCTTAATGGGCACTCCTAATCCCATTAGTGACGTCGTTAACGAGTTCTTAACTTTAAGCGCGAGCATTATCATGGAGTCTTCAATATAGAAGCTCAAAGCACGAAAGTTACCATCGAAAATATTTTGCGACGAAATTTATCGTTAGCTTTACAAAGCAACGCTACCGCTGATACCAACTGATCATCATGACGTCGCCAATACTATCAATTTTCTTGGTGCCATCTACAGTATATCTGGCATTGTTTAGCGTGTTCGACTACTCGTCTGAGGATTGTGGTAAATTTCTGTTGGCGCTTGAAACGCTCACAAACAAAATCCATGATTTCTTCAGATAAATGAATACCTATGTATGGACAATGGTATCTATGATGCATGGTAAGGGATAATTTCCGATCAACAAAGCGTATTTTCAGCTTCGAATTCGATTGAGCAAGCAAACCACTCCATGTTACTTCTATCTTATTTTCTTGTAGCTGAGCAATTTCCACAAAACCTTAAAGAGCCTTGGGCACAGCAGTAGAATTAAGTAATTCCAACTGTTTTATGCAGTCAAAATCGAAATTGAAAGCCTCCATTTTGCTAAATACTTTTTACAAGACGTCTCAAGGTGGCGTTTAATTTTATTCGTTCGGAGCTTCCTTCATTTAATTCTACCCGAGGAATAAAAGTGACCGCCTATTGATCAAGATGAAAGACATTTTATATGTCAAGATCAATGCTTTGAGACCGTTACAAAAATAAGTTAGGTCTCGGATCTCATCATCATCCATCAATATTAATAAGTTATACAGTCTTATTCAAGACTTGATTTCATATATAAAGTCCTCCTGCTAGTGGAAAGGTCCGCTTATAATTTCTTTTGCAAGTTTTATTATATTTTTCTTTTTTAAATCACTTGTTGTGTATGTAGCTTGAGGCTATGATACAAAGACAGTGTTTATATATATACATATTAGATGATTCAACTTTTCTTTAGGTACACTCATGCCTCAAAATCCATTTGTAGATGCTACAAAAAAGTACAATCGCTTTTCCTTCACATTTGGTCACCCCTCATCCTTAAAAATTCATCCAAGATCCAAGGAAATTACAAACCTTGGATTATCCAGACATGCCTCCACCATCCTGTGAACATCCACCGCGCAAGATATGGTTGCGTCTGTTGGATTCGAACCAACTATCTCCTCTCTCGAGTGTATTCAGACTCGAATTGGGAGAAGGGTCCAGACGGCATACCACACTACCATCCGACCCGCAAGTTTTGCTTGTATCACCGTGAAAATTATTACTGGAGCGGTAACGACCGTAAGATTAAAGTTTCTTAGTGCTTGACTACAGTTATTTAAAATATGATACTGTAGAGGTTGGTTGGGAATTGAAAGATGGTTCTAAGAAAAAAACGTTGAAACGTAGTATATAGTATAGGAGCAGTATATATTAGGCAATAACAAACAGTAATAAGACTACACGCGACGCGACGGGTCCTCGACGAAACATTAAAAAACCTCGGCTAAACAAAACATGTGATATATTGGCAAGGATGATCAGCAAAACATGGAGCGCCTATTACGGTTCAATATTTATTTTAGGGTCTTGCTAAATTGAAGATTGAAGTCGAATTTAAATTTCAGCCTCGCACTAGAGTCAGCCAGGGCTGGTTCGTGCTTACGTGTTTGCCTAGCATTGCGCTAGGCAAACACTTTAAGACATGTGAAGTGTGAAGTGTGAAGTTTGTGATAATTGATTAGAACACTCAAACTAAACCCTAAATGGAATAGTTCAATGCTAAATACCATGTTGTCAATGCTGAATAACAAATCCCTATGTAATTTGATAAAAACTGTATGGATTTTTACTGATCCTATAGATAAATTCTTTGAGAATCAACTCCTTCATGATTGCCTTAAATATTAAACAAATGAAGTTACTAGGTTGATAATCAGTGTTGAAAAACTTCGAATCCAGATTTATTGCCTTCCTATTCTGTAATGAGACTCTTGACAGCGATCAAAACAGATATTCAGGGTTGAGGATTCGAATCAGTAGATTTTTGTTACGGAACAAGTTGAGATGAAGAGGAATGTAATGAGTAAAATTGGTCCGAAACTTCGACTCTAATTCGCCTAGTAAAGTTCGGGAAAGATCCACTTGTGAAATTCAATCCTAATGTTAATAAAAAGAAGTGACTAAGCTTCAAACAAGGGGAGCCCAAACTGGAAGATAAATGCGGTTCGACAAAAGATTTGCACAAAGAAACCTGCGTAGTGGGTGTTTCTGTATGTATCATATTTGAAAAAACAAAAGATTGTAGTCTTGAAGCCCCTTCGCACTCAAGGAGCTTATACAGGTTGACGAAGCTTAAATTAGCATGATCAGCCTAAAAATGGGGAGTTTAAAAGGAGGTGAGAGTAGAATTGCTACCATCCCCCACCCCTATTAAAGCTCCTAGCGACTGTGTGAGATGTCGAGCAGGAAGAGCCAATCGGATGAATAGCGGGTCCAGCCAGCACTGATCAGCACTGTTCTTTGACTAACTCAGTGTGAGTTGAATCCGTTTTAGCCCGTATTTAGCCCTGTAGAATAGAGCTAGGAACATTTAATCGAAGTGTGGAATTTGGTGTTTCCTCGTGCTGCAATTGGAGTGAGGTTAAGAGCTTCATTCAATCTAATTGGTTGGATCTTAGATAAGCCAGTCATAAGATTTTATTCTATTCTTGGAACTTTTAGCCTCACTCTGGTTGGGTGTGGCAATACTGAATTATCGGACTCTTTCAGTTGGGATGAATCATCATCGTGTTGGAACCAGAAGTCATGCTGTTGGAATTATATCACTGGTCAAGTGCAAGTTGGTTTGAGAAGATGATGATCAGAAATGTGTGACGTTGAATAAGGGAGGGGAGGAGTGGGGAGGGACAGGGGCGATGGATATAAATAGTGACGATGACGTAAGTAGGGTAAAGACTTTATCGTCAACAAGCTGCTAACTTGTCCAGGAATTAGCGGTTAATTACGTATTCTGCTAAGTTGTATTATATCTTGCTATGCTGAACGGACTCTAAATATAATTAGGTTATTTTGAATGCAGTGCCATATATTCCGTTTACTTTAGGGAGGAGCCAGCCAGCCATGATGCATCCTCTGTGTGCCGCGAGAATCGTCAAATTCATGAGATAGATAAGCTGAGGTTCCAGTCGAAGTCTTGATTTACATTATCTTCATTCATTCCATCGAACCTCAAATAGCAACATTATTCAGAGGTTTGTCTGTTTTCATCTTAAGATTAGAGATAAGCCGGTATAAGTATTCAAATTAGTCATCTCTCGTCTACCCCTACTATGGAATAATAACATAATAAGCGATCCTAATTGGAAGATTCTCAATGGCAGACCCCTATAGTAAGTTTCCTTTATTACAGTGCTTGTGTGTCATAAATTCAACGTTTCGTAACTCTAACAAAAAGTCACACTGACTCTGGCAGGTGGAGCAGGATGCGCAAGGACCAATCATCAAGCCCTGAGATCTCGAATTCATCCCATGTACACATACGGTCCGTAATATCTAAATGTTTTCTTTGGTCACTCTCCCTACTCCTTGCACAAACTCATCTTTCGCAAAAGCGGCTTCTCCTCTGAACAGAGAATCAGAAAAGGAAGGGATGGGAGAAGTTTCTCTCACCGAAGTCGAGATGACTTCAACTGTGAAGCCCTCAACTAGAAAATCTTCAACTTTCCGGCGCTTGAGTCGTTTTCTTCCACAGCTGAGTACTGAGACTAAATTGCAAGAAATACCGCCGCTGCCTATGCCATCTAAACATTTATCACCAAATCCAACAGAAGTACGAAGTCCACGTCACCCTGCCCGGCCGCCTCCTCCTTCACCACGCCTTACTGGATCGCCTGGCAGTTCTCCACTGCAGGTTAAAAAGCTCCGAAAACAAAATACACCATCCCCATCAGCTTCAATTCCGTCAAGTGCTTTTTCTGGAGAGCAAAGCGCTACCAGAGTTAGTCCTACATCCCCGCATGTTACAACGGAATATACAGAGCAATCTTTGGTACCACGTACATTATATACACCAAACAGTGTGTATGGGGATAATGAAAAGGAAACCTCTCGCGCAAAATTAAGAAAGAGTTGGTACCCTGGAAGTAAGTCTCGATCAAGGAGGAACACTAATTCAGGCTCCGGACATGAACCTCAGGCATGGATCAATGCGGGTGCGGCGAGAATTGAATATGATCTTGCTCCGTTATTGCAAGGAGAGAAAGTCAGTCAAAATTCCTGTCACATTGATTTCTCTAATAATCATTAGATCCTAGAATTATGGAACAACACTGGAGAAACATTTGTACATCTCTGGCCCCAGGAATTAGTACATTCTGCTCAATTCCGCGTTCCTTATATTGTTATAGAGCCTTCGATGAAGTTGCGTAATTTAATTCGGGATTCTCAGTTACTTTGTCAAGAAAGCAGTAATAGGCAGCCAAGTTTAACTACAGAGGAGTCTTCGAGCAATTTAGAGACCGATGGTACTGGATCTCGCCCATGCTCGCCTCGCCACAGTTTGTCCGACAAAAATTCGTTATCTGATTCTTCGGATAATATTCTTATTAAGCCCCGTCGATACCATATTTATTTTCCACTCGACGTAAAAAGCTTTGAGTCCCCCCTTTCCAATGAAGATATTCAAAAACTAGTAGATGTGCGAAATTTATTTGCATTTTTGACAAGTCAGCCTTTAGTTGCTACGCGATTACGTCCAACCTACTTCCAAATTTTCCTTTCTATTGCTGCTTTGTTGAAGGACTTTGAGTTCAGCAGTGAAGATGCTTGCTCATTTGGCCCCGCTGTTGATATGGCTTTTAGTTTTTGTTTGAAAGAAATACCCCAGATAGCAGACTGTAGGGAAAGTAACCAAGTTACTGTTGAAGCACTCATTCTTGCAGAGGCTATGAAATCAACGGAGTTATATAATGAGGCTTTTGCACATACAGTTGGAAAGTATGACTCTATCACTTCGTCAAAATCTGGAAATCTTTTAAATTCAGTCTCATCATCAACACGGGATCGACTTGGGAAGGCCTTCAGGGAATTGAAGCAAAGAATTCGCTCAGTGAATGATCGGCTCTCAGACTTCGAATTCCCTTCCTTATTCGCAGGTATTGCTGCATCAACAAGCTCAGAGGAAGCTAAACTTGTTCGATTCAAACAATGGAAACTTAGCTTTTTTGTATTTCGCAAACAAGTCATCTCCTATTACAAAGAACTCTATGGTCAATGGCCCCCCAAAGCTAGCAGCAAAAAAAACAACTTTGTTGCGTGTGGACTTAACCGTTTAGTGATAAAGGCGCTCTATAGCGATCTCTGCGATCTATACGATTTTCTTGCTGATAGAGATAGCTTAACTACTCGTGTCTACAACGGAGATGGGCTAGAGGAGCCACTGTTTGTTACGCCTGCTGCAAGGGCACTTCGAAAGCTTCTTGATGAATATGATCGATCTTCTCCGCCTGTACAACCACCAATTCCATTTGATATACCTCTAGTACCATCGATTCGAAGTATTGATCCAAAATTCCAAAGTCTAGGACCAATGGATCAGCATAAAAAACAGAATCAAAGACTAAGTGAAAATGAAGCAGCATTAATTCTCATTAAGAGCCATAATTTAGAATATGATTATAAGACTCCATTTATTGAAATGTTCAAGTCCTTTGAGTTAAAAGAAGCTAAAGGGAAAACGGCCTCTGAATTATCAGAACAACGACATGGTTATTGGATATTTTTATATGCCTGTCTCCAAACACTTCCACTCTTAGTCACTGATGCGCCTGGCCTACAATATGTAGATGGCGTGGAATATTTTCTATGTCAAATTCCATTTGGAAATTTACCATGGGTAGAAGATCAGTCACAAACCAAAATGTTGTGGTTTGAAGTCCAAGGTGGCCAGCAAATTGTATCTCTTCCAAGCGATGTAGTTAATTACAGTATTGAGGCTATCTATAATCGTTCTCACTGCTGGGCAGTAGCGGAAAAATGGATTGAATCTGAACAAAATAGTACACAATCCAACACCCCTGTGGGTGAAGAATTTTCACCGCTTTCACCACCTCCAGGGTTTGACCGCAGTGTTTTTGGTGTACCTTCCAGCGAACATAGAAGAAGAAGTAGTGCTGAAACTGCATCACAGTGTAGTAGTCAAATGTCAAATTACAGTCGAAGTCATCAAAGAGGTCGTAGGATGAACCAAAGAAGCAGTATTACTCTTGGTTTAGAAAAGGTTTGCATTGAACAAGAAGAAACCACAAATATCGGTTCTCCATTTCGATGCATATCTCCCATCAGCTTAAATAATATAGCGCAGAGTAGGCCAGTCAGTCGTGCTCAGAGTCGATGTAGAGATTTCAGTCGAGACTTTGGCAGTAGTACCTTTGACGATATATTGGGAAATATGAGTGCCGAGAAAGAGACAACGAAAACTAAAGATACCAAGAAGAAAAAGAAGCAAAAATAAGCCATGCGATTTGCAAGCAGAATTCACGAGAAAATGATTGAGCATGATCAATGTACGATGTGTAATACGTGGGAAAAAAAGAGGATATTAGCGAAGGCGTTTATAGGTTGATCTTTATTTTTATTTTCTCTTAAGGCTGATGATATTATTGAAATCTTGAATATTCATCTAAGAAAGTAGTGAAGGTACCGATGAGAAGCGGTTATCATTTTATAATGTATTTATTTCTATTTATACTCGATTTTTACATAAAATGGGGATGATGGCTTGTCATAGTCAAACGTTGTGGTTGATTTACAGGATTGAATTGTGAAAAGTAAGTCACAGCTCTTAATGTTTTTGACCTTCATTGCTATTATCATGCTCTTCACACCTCAATCTATGATTAGCAAGACATGATGGATAGTTGTTGTAGGCCATGATATTTAATGGTTTCCTAATTACTACTCGTGCGACTTCACACCCTTCGCTGTTGCTCAGGGTGGGGAAAAGCAGGTATCATTAACATAGCAAACATCATGAGGCCCCTGTCCATGTTGTACTAGCTGGAATAGGTAGAGGTAAACTCTACATTGTATCAAAACGCCAATCAATTAAGTTACTGGTTTAATAGATTGCGTCTTCATGCAATGTAAAATTTACCATTTTTTATTCGAGCTTTCCCCTCCCTAACCAACAGTGAAGGGTAGGAAGTACCACAGGTACATTGATGACACAATTAACAGCTTTGGCGTCCTATTTTCTATTCTTAATTTTACATCCGATTCGCGTCATAACGATTCTGATCGGGATGCTTTAACACAGTGCAGAAGACGTAATCTAGATATCACGTTATGCAGTTATGTCGATGAACCTTGTCTTAATCTCTGTACCCGTGCGGATTTATTTACACACAAGATATATCCTCTGGGCATCGCTGTATTACACAAGATCACGTGGTTACTAGGGCATCTTAATTGGAACAAAAAATCTTCAACTTACATAATTTTTACATGCGATAAAAAAAGCTGTTTATGACTCAAAATTGAATACGAAATTCGCCTTTAATAGAATGGAGATGAATTGAACAGATGTTGATGGTGATATGGTACAATGAGTTTGTAAATCTGATGTAGTTTTTGTTGTTTGCAGGTGAATCATCACATGGAAGCTCTCTCTTAATTTGTGCACAATACACAAAAATGAATGCACTAAACAGAATTGTGCGAAATCAAACAAAGAAAATGAAGGTCTGAACGGGCGGGGCCTTCGGTAATAATTATCCGTTATTCCAACAACTATCTCCTGTTACAACATCATACCGTGCATCATTTATTTAGCTAGGGTAAGTCGAGGTAAATACCACGAGTGGCCGATGCAGCCAGCCATCTGCCGACCAATTTCGCTTAAATTCTGCATCTTAACTAGTGATTCGTCCTGCCAATGAAGAAGCCTGGCTGGCTACTCAAGTAGTATGTTTAGAATTTTGAAGATAATAGATCAAAAATCTCAAAATCATTTATTAGGTACACTCAGATATGAATTTTGGTCACCACACAGATTTGTGTCGAGCATTTTTGTGTCGGAATTTTGACCTTCCCCGCGGCGCTGAATAATCAAAA
>PEDP01000766.1:0-17940 GCA_002918395.1 Erysiphe pulchra | reverse complement strand
TCAAGTACATAGGACGTTTCAAGTTTACGCAGCATCCCTAGTCTATGTTTCAAGTTAGATATGATTCCTTCTATATAGTAGCATAGCTTTCCTCAGTTAGAAAATAATAATTAATTAATCCTCTATAAATCTAAATGAGACCTTTCCATTCCACTGTAAATCATAACTCTCATAATCAAGATATAATAGTGGTTTTGATTGAGCCAGAATCAATAGAGGTGCCACCACGATCAGTTAGAATGAGCCCGTTTACTTCTGTAGAAAACATAAAATCTACAATATATTAATTTAGAAGAAAGCAATGGGCTCAAAGTCGTTGCCATTTTTTCAACCTACTATGATGAAGCGCTATAGCTCAGTAGAAGTATGTATGGATGCAATCTACCATACAAACCAAATTTATATGCTTAGATAACTTATTCCCACAAATTAGTAACATTAACGGAAAAGATCAATAATCCTCCCGCGACCAAAGGAGCATGGAGCTTGCTAGATTGGCAACAGATCACGACAATGTGCATTTCCCTTTCGTGTATATGTAAATTTCATCATCATCAGACTCTTGAGGTTTACACTAACTGAGTGCATTTTAAAAGAAAAGGTGTTAACCCTGAATTCTATAATCTGGATAAGAATTCTGTCGAGATTTGTGTTGTGCACCCAGCTGCAAAGATTCAAATCTGTTTTTTTGGCACGTTCACCGAGCGATTAAGAAGCGTTTTTCAAAGAATGAAAGAGGGCTCATCGATTTCTTTTCATAAGTCGTGATTTTGGGATAAGTGATAGATTCGGGATGACATCTGATCGCTCCAAGGTTTTTGAAATCTAACCCTCTCCAAGTAAAAAAGACCTAAAAAATGTGTGAAGGTGCAAGACCTAAATGTGTTGTACTATATCTCATTTAAACATTTAACTATCAATTTTTTTTTAAAAAGAAAAGCTTAGATAATTAACAAGACAAGAGAGAAGTCAAAAGCTACGTATAATTGTGATTATGAGCTAGTTAACTCCCTCCACTTGGCTTTTTGAGGGATAATATGATAGTATTATGTCACATTAAGATGGCTCGAGTTTAAAGCTGTCAAAGTATATTTAGTCAATGAAACTAGAGTCAATATTGCATGGTAACGTAAACAGAGTAGAAAGTTATAAAATCTTCGCTCTTTTATCTCAGAGTGGCGAAACCCTCTCTTTCACTGAACTTCATGACTGTCCCGTATGCATCTGAGAAGCTAGGGTATATTTCAACTTTCGGTATAGCAATTGGAATGTAACTATAGTTGGGGGGACCCCGAAATTCAGCATCATGGCCTTCAAAATATAAATTACCACCAGTTAAATTTTCTCCTTCCGTATCATGAGATCATGGAGTTCATGAAGAGTAACGGATTCAGCATCAACTATCAACTTGAATTAAGTGGTCATCAATGAAAGTTTCAGGTCCATTAAGAAGTACATCTTCGTAACTGACAGTTGCGCTAGGGGAAGTCATATTAATGGGAGTGTTTTTAGCGTCCATAATTTTATCAGTTCAAGAAGGTTTAATTTTTTTGGGACCTAGGCTCAAACCTCTGGAGATATGCTACTTCAATACCTGCATGCTGTCAGTATTAAGTATTACTCAAGCAACTAACCTCTTTATATTACAATTATGTGCCTACGTTATTTGGATAAAAATAATGAGACTTGATAAATGATAATGTTAGTAACGGGTAGTTCAGTACTAGTACTGTAGGGTTCAATGTTGGTTGATGGTTATTCCCTCTCTATCCGTTTAGGTCTAAATGCTTACCCTATGGCCACGGTAGAAAATGTAGGTGGAGCCCCTAGTAGGGATATAAGCGAGAAAGTCTAAGCCTAATGAAGCATGATCTACCACCAAATAGAGTTTATCTCCCGTATTTATGAAAATTCTTAGCAAAAAAAATGTATGGTGAATTCATGCGACAGTGAAATTGTAGGTGGGTCAATTCTTCTAAACTAAGCCTAATTTGTATATGATTTACTACATAAATATTTATGCGATCATAAGATTTACTGCAGATGATAACTTCAGTCCTCAGTACTTTGTCGGACCCCCATCAGCAGCTATAACTGCCTGACATCTAGCCGGCATAGTCTCAATAAGTTTGACAAAGTATTCAGAGGCCACAGAGTCCCACGCTTCCTTTACAAATGGTCGAAGTTTAACTTGATATCATTTTTTTCCACCGCCCAGACTTGGATAGTTAAACTGAATGTAGTCTTTCATACTATCCCAAACAGCCTCTATCGGATTAAGGTCTGGGGAGTTAGGAGGCCAAGAAATAGGCGTAATGGCCCTCTCTCCCATCTCTTCCATCGTCTTAGCTGCCGAGTGAGGAGGAGCATTGTCCTGCATCACGGAGAGCCAGGGCTGCATGGAGACCATCAGTACTGACTCATGATTTTTAAGTCTTGAGCTCACTAAAAGAGACTGGTCTCTAGACAAATGCTTCTTTTGAGGTGTAGAAGGTGAGATCTGAGAAGAATTCATCTGTGCAAATAATCAGTTCCGAAATGTAATCTCGGTCTGCTAAGAGGTCGACCTTGATAATAAATATGTAAGATTTGATAAATGAATATAAATTTAGTTACTCGATGATTGTAAATTATTTACTGTGTAAGTATGAAAGATATGGTGGTGACAACGCAAAGCTACTAATTATGGTAAAGGTAAGTATAATTGAGCAGACGTGCGACGATGATTTGTGAAATCTATGGAAAATCAAATGTGCATATTTTGACCTCATTATCCAGGTGTCAAATGTTTTTTGAACTTTGCTAGCTCGATGCTACCAGGGTCATATCCCTGAAGCAAGAGTGGTCTCCACTTTTACCCACCTACATTTTCTTCCGTGGCCATAGGGTACATCACCAGTGAAGAGCGGAACTGGTCAGTCAAATGGCTGGTGAGTGGACAATTCAAGTTCATGATAATTGATTGGTCGAGAGCTCGGTAAGATGCTTGTTCCCGTTACTAAACTCATCCTCCACAATGTGGTTATAAAATCTTGGAGATCATTACATCCAAGTTATACCACTCTTTACATCTTCAAATTATCCCTATTAAGTCTCTTTTCCACATCCAATATGTTTGGAAAGTGCACCTTCTAGCTTAAGGGAAAGTGATCCGAAATGGAGCGGACTTTAGTTTCTAAATCATCTTCCAAACAAAACGAATAAATAGAAAAAGAATAGCGCTCAAATCACAAGATCTGCACTAGAGGCTTTTCCATTCGGGACCACTTCTAAGACTTCGTCATAAATCTCCGCACCTACTTACTCGCCAGGACATCGTTTTCACCTTGGCAGTAATGTGAAAGTAACACACTAAATCGTCATCCAGCCATTCATTCGACCGACGTTTCCAACTTCCCTGGCCATCTAGGTACTACAAAAATATAAAGTACGCTTAGTCAATCGGTAAGTAAAAGAAGTTCTGATTTAAAATATCTCAGTGATGTTCGTAATTGCAAAATTGAAATTGTGTAACTGATATATTATTAGTACCTTCACACTAATTCTGAAGTTATGAGTAAAGACTTGCTTAGTAACCACAGTTGTAGCGGTCTCTCTAATCAAGACCGCCTTGCGCCTTGCCATCTGGAATGCGGAGATAAGGAGAACTTAGAGAAACGCTGAATGATAGTGGTGTATTTCACTTTGGATATTTGAACGTATTTAGAAAAAGCCGTACACCAAAGCCTATAAATTTTGAAAAAATACGAGCTGGAGCTAAGAGAGCTCAGCCGGATTCGAAATTTTTTGAGGGAGAATCTGACCGATCCGAAAAAAATATTAAATTAAATATTACGAGGATCGTTCACGAGGACATGAGATACCGTCATTGCCTAGTATCAAAGGGATTACTTTTGTAATAGGCAACGACGATCTATCAGGTCCTTATGAACGAGATTTTCTCATAGTGAGAATAAAACCCCTGGTAAAAGGTGTTAAAAGGGTCGAGTCAGATTTAATCTTGAGAGCTCATCGCTCGCGCCTCAAAAAAAATAGTCAGAAACGATTTCCTTAATTTGATCAACCTTTCAAAAAAGACTCATTTTATTGCACCAGACTTCTTTCTGGAGGTGAAGGATCCATACGGCCTGCCAGTTATGGAAGAATAGTAGGATTTTTTCGATTGTGCATTGGGGAAAAAGGGTGAGATCGCCCTGAGGTCATGTCGAGTGAGAAACCTAAAGTTAAATAAGGTAGCTCACACATTCGCCGCTCCATGTAGTTTTGGCTTCCTCACTATCTATTCGATTCACGCCAAACGTACCGAAATTCTAACTCGTGACAAAGACTATTATATGTATCGGATCGTCTCATACGCACTTACAGGAAATAAGGATCGTTATAAAAAAGGAGTAAAAGCATCCAATATTTTAAACATTCGTCATTATGCACAGGAAATTTGGAAAGAGTCGATTAATCATACAAATCTTCGAGCAGATGAAAATAAAAAAGTTCAGAGGGGAACAGAGACAAAATTTTAATAATTTTCGAAATTTTAGCATGTAAAGTAACAAGATTTTTAATCCACATAGCCTATAAAACCTCTAACTTGTTTAGACTCGATAACTAACTGACTTGGGTGAGCGAAAGGATAATTAATTGGATTGAGTGCATAAGAAAGTCAATTATTGGCCCATAAGTAATAGGAGTAATTTTTTGTAGGAATTGCCAACTACTTCTTTCCTCCGTCATACCTCCTTGTGATAGTGGCCGCCATTACCCTATTTTATTTTCTATCAAGATAGGTGAAAGAATTACTAGGAAAGACGTTCGTCCTTCTCAACCCAGCTTCAAACAGCTTCTACGTCGGAAATTAGCCCCTGTGTGAAAGGTGAAATAGATAAAATTTCTCAGAGATTGACGGTTTGTTAGTTGGTGGTGTGGTTTCATTATTTTGATGGAATGTTCCTATAAGTATCCGTCACAGTATTTATATTTGCTAGTTTCTATTGCATATTCTTACATGGACATTCTTGGCGGGACGAGGGCGGACGGTTAGTTATAGCATGTCGATAATGCTTCAGTAAAGTATTGTGGCAATATACACGTCACTAGGATGATGCTTCAAACACTTGAGAAAGATGTTTACTGGCATAAACCTTTAGAAAGATCATCTGGATTACAATTAGAGCAGGGGTATAGTAGGTCGCAAGAGGACTAAAGATACCAACGTCTAGAGGTCATAAACGGTGAGTAATAAGAGATGGATAGATTGCGAGTAGTATACGACGCTCCTTGCAACGATCGATGAAATCTGGAGTCATATGCGATCCATTTCCATCAATAAAAAGTAATCTCCATGATCGCCTTGCTTTTGCCTTCATCTCTATATCGAATATCTCGTTCAGCTAGCCTAATCCATATATTAGCAGTACTTGTAGAGTAGTAGCTGTGTTCATCCAGCCGAAAGTCCTATAGCTAATTATCTTATAAGTCGTCAGAGGCTGCCTCGAAGATAAGGGCTGGAGAGAGAGGCACTACCATTGGCACAGATGGTAGCTAATACAGTTGCACACTCTCTATTACCGTCCTGGCATGCCATTGTAAGCTTGTTATTCTCATGAGTCACCTTCGCGAAGATGCGTCGCGTCTTCCCACTGTACCCAATCATGAACCTCTTCTCGTCCATGTATATATGTTTCCCGGCATGATTTTATTCTCTTCTATCTTCTCTCTTATGAATGTAAGGTACGATCCGTTGCTTTGTTTTGAGGCAGTTCTATGTTTGGCTGGATCGATATTGCTGAGGTATCGACTATCAAGTTCGTCTATATTACTCAGGAATTGAATCATCCATTTATCGCTAAGAGGGTAACCGGCCATGATACTAGCAATTAAGCATACCAGGGCTGATTTCAGGGGTAAATAGGCTTCGCTCTGTCGCCTAATCCATTCTGGAAGTTGTGATTCCTATTGGTGGTTGAGCGCTTGCTGCTTTTTCGACTTGAGTGCCATTGAGGTACTTTTGCCTTTGCCATTCAGGACCTGGAAACTACTGAAGCTGCCTTTAACAATAGCCTTTCGCGTTTTGCTTCCACAAGAATACGAGTCTAAGGAAAACGGATTGGCGCATATGAACGATTTGATTACCATTGCACATGTTGAACCAAACCCCGAAATGAGGCTTCTGAATACAAGCCTTTGTCTCGCAATGATTCACACACGAGTGGACACGGTGCTTTTTACCGCAAAATGACATCGCAAAAAACAGGCTGTCCTTTTTGTGCGGCTATTAAACTGGAAAAATATATCCAAAGCTGGTGCATTGTGTTAACCACCCAGGGACTATAACTCCCCTCGCTGTTCCAAAAACCCGCCGCCGCGTTCGCAACACATATCATAACGAGATTAAAGCAGAGATTGAGCGATTGTCCAACACAGCACGAATGAGCTCTAGCCAAATTGCTGCTTACCTCCGTCGCGATTTAAGTGAAGAGGTTGTGGATAATGACTCTACTACAGCACATGAATTACATGAGGAGCTAGAGAGAGTTTTCCTGACTTGAATGAGACTAACCTGGCTTTCTTTCGGGGTGACAAATCTCATAGTTGTTGAGTTTATAACTCATTAAAGCTACATTTTAATGTTAATCAAATGAAATACCTTCTATTATACTTTGTAAACCTAAGATAAATAGTCTTACAAAAAGAGCCTTGAAAAAAAAAATAAAATCTATTGTACCTTTATCAATACCCATAAATTGATATTAACTTTTGAGATTTTTCACCCACAGAAAAAAAAATTTTATATAGTTTTTGTGTTTGATTGCCGTGTATATATAGTTTTCATGAATCCTTTTAAGAAAGTGAAGAATTTTTGAGCATTGAAAAGAATATAGTTTACGTAGAGTTTTCTTTTTTAATATTTCAAAACTGTAGTCTTACAGTCTTTTTTTTTTCCAATCAAAAAGCAATAAGCAAATAAAAGAATTCTAGATATGAAGCAGATACAATTATTTCTAAACTCTAGCTTTTTATTTTTCGTACTTCCATTGCCCAACTTATTCTTATCCTATCTACAATAATGATTCTTGTTCTACTACTACTACTAATAATAATAGTAATAGTAATAGTAATAAGAAGCTCTGCTATGTTGCATTGCTAAAAAGCTCTTCTAATATTTCCAGCCACCACCATGCCCAAAAATTGGTTCAATAGCTCGCCCTCAGAGCTTTACAATGATACTGCTAACTTCAGTGTGTGCCCTCTCAACAAAGAAATATTGCTCTGTTTCCAAGTGACAGAAATGCTAGTGTAGAGGCACTGGCACCACCGCGCCTGACTAAATCTGGCGGCTAGTGTCTAGGTATATATTATCCTGCGATATAGAGCCTCCCTCACTACAGCCTCCTATCTCGAGCTAAAAAAAAAAAACAAGTCAAGACACTAAAATACGTATCGTTGGTGCGAGAAAAAAGAAAATAAAAAAAGGCGTGAACCTAATCCTGCACTCAGAATCGTAATTTGGCGCAGAAAAAAAAAACTTTGTAAAAGTCTGTATTATCCTGCTTAGCGCGACTTTTATCCTTTGTCATTGAAACAGAATTACAGGGTAATAATTATACTTTCTCACCTGTTTATCGGCTCGAGATGATTTATTAGATTACGCCACACGGAATTTTTAGTTACCCGTTAAGGTTTGTAGCTGAACTTCATGATAAGCACGAAGCTACGAAAGAAAAACTAATTTTAACCCTAGTTCGCTCAAAGCCCCACATATATACAAACTCCCCACTCAAAACATACATCATTATCTACTATACCATCTAATTGTGACGAAACATTCTCTCACAGGCTATTCGCAAGATAAATTAATTGTAAAAAAAAATGGAACCTTCGTTAGCAAATCTAGAGGGGCTAAAAAAAAAGTATGAGGAGGCCAAACAAGAACAGGTTTTCACATTCTACGATTCACTCAGTATTCCAGAGAAAGCTTCTCTTCTCTCTCAGCTTTCCTCTTTCGATCCAGAATATGTTAACAAAATTACTGATCAAGCCCTGAATTCTTCCACGAAAAAAAAGGATGGTAATGATTCTTTGGCATCTATTCCAGAATCTGCATCAGCAAGTACCATAGACTCTCCGCTTGAGGATATTGAAAAATGGTATAATATAGGCTTAAAACTGATTGCTCAGAACGAAGTTGCTGTTGTTCTTATGGCCGGCGGACAGGGTACACGTTTGGGCAGCTCCGCCCCAAAAGGCTGTTTTAATATAGACTTGCCGTCATGCAAGTCACTTTTTCAGCTTCAAGCCGAAAGAATCCAAAAAGTTCAGGATTTAGCCAAAGAAAAGGTAGGGACTGCTACCAAAATCATTATTCCTTGGTATATCATGACCTCAGGTCCAACACGTGAGCCCACAGAAACTTTTCTAGAGAATCATGGATACTTTGGATTAGATAAAGATAACGTAAAGATTTTTCAGCAAGGAGTTCTGCCATGCGTATCAAATGAGGGTAAGATTTTACTTGAGAGTAAAGGAAAAGTAGCTGTTGCGCCTGATGGAAATGGCGGTATTTATCAAGCGTTAGTCACGTCCAACATTCTCAAAGATATGCGCAATCGAGGTATTAGACATGTACATGCTTACTGCGTTGATAACTGCCTTGTGAAAGTAGCAGATCCAGTATTTATTGGGTTTTCTGCAAGTAAAGGTGTAGATATTGCCACCAAAGTAGTCCGGAAGAGAAATGCCAGCGAGCCTGTTGGTCTTATTGTTCTAAAGAATGGTCGACCTGGAGTGGTTGAGTACTCAGAGATTGACTCGGAAACAGCTACGGCCATGGATCCAGATAATCCTCAGCTACTCAAATTTAGAGCAGCCAACATTGTCAATCACTATTATTCATTTTCGTTTTTGGAATCAATTCCTGACTGGGTTAATCAGCTTCCTCATCACATTGCGCGAAAGAAAATTCCACACATAGATACGCAGACTGGCGAATCTATCAGACCAGAGAAACCCAATGGAATCAAGTTAGAAAAATTCGTTTTTGATTGTTTCTCAAATCTTGAGTTGGAGAAATTTGCCTGCCTGGAAGTGAAACGAGAAGACGAATTCTCGCCCTTAAAGAATGCAAAAGGCACTGGTGAAGACGATCCTGATACAAGTAGGCAAGATATTTTGCAGCAAGGTGAACGATGGGCAAAAGCTGCTGGTGCTTCTTTGGCAAGTAATATTAAAGATTCATGTGGTCTAGAAATCTCTCCATTAGTAAGCTATGTGAGTTTTTGTCTTTTCTTTCTCCCCAAAAGCATGTATTCCATCAAAATTAAAGTTAGCACTTACTAATATTTTCTTCCTTTTCTTTTAAAAAATATCTTAGGCTGGTGAAGGTCTTGAATTTCTGAAAGGAAAGATAATCACGATTCCAGCAATAATGAATTTGAAGGATTTGAATTGAATTGAGGATTTGATTGGTTTAATCGGATTTTTGTTTTTATTTTTATTTACAAGAAATAAAAGTTATGTTGACTATTTTCTGCCGGGAGAGGGGTTAATAAATGCCGTATCAACTTACCTCCTCTTCTTTTAATTTTTGAAATAATCCTAGATATGATTTAAGAAGTTCTTGCATTTTATGAGACACCATCACTTAACTTACAGTAAAATACATTTACAAAAAACATTGAATAAGTAAGCCAGACTTAATACAAGTATTTTGATATATGAACATTTATATTTACAAAGTTGCTACTTTCTGCGATGTAATTTAGAAAGTTGAAAATGAAATGAAAGCTATGCTCATCGAGAGTACAGGCTTTACAAAGAACATAAAAGATTTTTTAAGCAACAAGTTAAATCTTAGGGTGGTATACCACTTTCTACCCATATTTTATACTTTTTGTTAATGACATCAATTTCCTCTGCACTTAAATTTTGCATCCAAGTATTATTTTTCACAAACTTATTCATAAATCTCTCCGTACGTTTTTTCTCGGCGTTTTCTATGCGTAGCCGAGAGCTACTGACACCATCAGAATTAATTGAATAATCTTTATCAGTTCGAATTATCATATCAGCACTGCCTTTGTTATACTCTAGCTTATACGTATTGGCCTCAATTCGCACCACTAGGTTTTCTTCGAAAACTAGATATTTTGATATATCTTCATCTTCAGAGGCAGCGCTAGCTATCCCAAGGTTTCTGCGAAGAACAGTCTTACCAAATTCCTTACGATTTGGCCCTCTAGGAGGCCAGAACCTTACATCGCGCGGGACTCCTTCAGTTGGTTCATTACGTTGCCAAGAAGCAACATAATACTGCCAGTTTTGGCTTTGTCCCATTCCGTGAGGGTCAAACGTCATGTCTTCTTTGTAAACTATACTGACATTGGCCTCTGATTTTTTTGAGTTCTAATTTCAAAAGTTAATACTGATAATCCAGGCAAGAATTAAGATAATGTGATCAAAGGCTAGTAATTTTTAATACACTTACCCATTGAATCATGAAAAGTTCGCCATCTTTGATAAATTTACTTGCGCGAACCCTTAACTCTAGTTCAGTATTGTATGTAGTCTCGGAAGATTGACGATTCTGATAAAATCTATGAATAAAGTCGGGGGTTTTCTCTTTTGGATCATTACTTGAACAAAGTGCCGCTAATCGAGAAAGTGACTTGAGATGTTCTAAAATAGTGTATACTTGCCAACCTTTTTTTAAATAATATTGACGAAGCCAGTTTTGATATACTGCCTCTTCTACCTCACCAGAAATAAAATCTTCGATAAGCTTTTGAGCTCTACCATAATAACTCTCACCATCCATTGGTGGAGGAGTTACTTGTCTATTGTCAAGCCCAATCTCTTTGGCAGGTTTCGGTAAAGAAGCTCGAGCACCAGATTCAATTGCTTCTTCCTCACTTAATTTAAGATCCTTCAATCGTCTATATAGGGTTTGAAAGATGCACATGAAAACGTAGATCGTTTGGTTACACCATAATTTATAAGTCACACGCTTATAGGGTTCATCGGCGTTCATTTCAATATTTCCGTTGGCAGGAAGAGTACTATCGTCTCGACGGCGAGCAATCGTACCAGATACACCGATCCAACGGTCTGATGCCGACTCAGAGGCAGCGTCATCAGCAGCATCAGTCACATCTTCTTCTGCAATTGAATCTATGTCAGGAGTCGATTCCTTACTTCCATTTGCAGCTTCTGTATTACTGACACGACCACGAGTACCATTGCGAGATTTATCCAAGACACCTCGACGGAGATCAGCTTTCTTGCCGTTACCCTGTCGTCGGTTTCTTGATCCATTTAAAAACTCAAGAGATGAAGTCTCTTCTTCGTCATCAGAAACCCCTCTTTCAATATCTCGGGTAATTTCGAAGGCCCGATCTTCAGGGATTCCAAAAAAAGTAGGAAAAAATCTCTCAAGGAATTCAACTATACGTCGTCTTTCAGGAACGTTATGTTGACTTACGTTCGCTGCATACAATATCATGAGGCGTAGTACATCTAATATTACATCGGTATCATTGAATTCCCAAGTGAATTGAGCCTTGGGATTAATCGATTGAGTGCTTCGCGCTCGGCGTTGTTCCTCATACTTAGTCTTTATACTATCGACGAGATATTTTGCTGAATATTCACGTTTATCTTTTGTCTTGACCTGGATCCCCATATGATCAAGACTCTTAAGGTATAAATTGGCAGTTTGAGAAGCCCAAACCTTCTCCCATTCACGTTGGGTAAATCGCCACTCTTCATCCTTCTGTTTCAAGCGAGCTAGAACAATTGGCAGAACAGCACATGGATCTTTGAAGAGGTCTGCGCAAACTTGAGGTCCACTTTCCTGGTAAATCTTTTTTAGAACACGACGATAAATGGCTTGACTCTGGCCTCCAACACCGATAGGCATTCGGAAATTTGCCCTCTCTTCAGGTTCCATCGATAAAATAGATTGGCCGATTGGTTCAAGCAGTTGAATGACCTTGGCATTTGCTTCGATGTTAAAATCATAGTCATGACGTTCTTCTTCGATTCGATGAAGGCTTTCTTCAAATGTATTTTTTCGATGAGCGACAAAGCCTGAGTCTTCCGATGCCCATGTTGGATGAGATGCCCAATCGTCATTGAGAACTTGGTTACACATTTCATCTCTTCCCGAACAGAGTTTAGATTTCTCTCTCCTTGGTAAAAGACGATAACTTGGTCCAAATGCTCGACAGTTGCTTAGAGATACTCTTCCACTTGGCGCGGCAGGCGTATTTTCGATAACTTTGTCTACACCATCATAACCAACAAAGTCTTTGAACCACTTCATGAGATCAGTATTTTGCCCTATGAAAGCAGTTGCCTTGTGAACTAGAACATTCTTTTCAATTAAGTCCTGAGAAAACAAGTTGCAAAGTTTTAAAAATTCATTAACTTGGGACTTATTATTGATAAATTTTTTGACTTTGTCAAAGAAGGCTAATTCTTCAGTGGTAGCCCCACTTGTAACTATTGGTGGAAGAGGTTCCGGTATAACAGGTGTCAGGGTTGGAGAAATTGTCATAGTTTCCTGCGCAGTAGACTTATGTACAAGTTTAGATCTCTGGGAAAGAAATATGAGTTAACTCAGGCCTTAAAGATACTCGATGCCTAAATATATAGGGTTATTTAATAGTCTGGAAAAACTTACCTTATTCGGATTATTTGTAATCGATGCACTATTTCTAGTAATCGATTCTTGTAACACAGGTGGTTGTGAAGAGCTTGTAACATTATTGTTGCGAGGTCTCTTCTTATTTTCTTTACTGGAGCTTGCGGGTACGGCAAAGTTACCAACAGGAGGCATTTTAGTATCACGACTAGTATGCGGAAGTGGTGTTTGATTCTGTCGAGCTTCTTCCATAGCCTTAGCAGCTGCTGCCTTGGCATGAGCTGCAGATTCGGGGAGGAATTGCTTAAAATCTTCCAAGAGATCAGGAGCGGTGTTGAAGAGATGTGTAACCTGGGCGTACACATCTTGAATTGGCTTTGACTCTCGTTGATAAGTTTGCAAGATCTCTAGAAATTGCTTGTATATCTCTGGACGCTCTTGAAAGCGATTCTAGCAGTCGAATTAGCTAAACTTCGTCAAATTTATTCCTTCACAGTTGGTTCTCGTCTTTTTTTTGCGGTTGGGAAATCCATACTTTTATCTTATTTACGTAACTGATTGCATGATTAAATTCAACTGGACCTCTCTTTTCAGATGCCAAATTTCCAGAATTTGCACTAGCTGAGGCTCCTGGCGTAGGTGTCTGGGTACTTCGGGGTGGTTGTCCCAATAATCCTACGGCACTTGTTAACTGTGACACCCCTCTTTGCTGCTGCTGATGAGCAACAGCAGCTTGAGCATCATATGAGGAATTTGATGTTGAAAGTTGTCCGTAATTAGCATTTGTCGTTTGAGCTTGTGGACTAAATATGGCATCGGGACTTCCAACGTTGTGTTGAGAGTGTGGCCAGTTTCCTGGTCGCTGAGTTTCGAAATAGGAACCAGTGCTAGGAGCTTGTGAAATATCGCCAATGGGCAAAGTTCGTCCCGTTCCGCTAATTGATTGAACCGTCGTACCCATTGGGGTTGTGACTCTTATAATGTTTGGATCAGGTCCAGTTCCACACTCAATACGATACCCTGGAGGAAGAAATGTATTGAATCCTTGAATTAAATTAGGATGACCTGCAAAGAGGTCAGAGACTCGGTTTATGACACCAGGGGTATCAATACTATTATCGATTAGTCAACTTTAAGTCTGAATTGTAAAAATTGACTACACTGACACTTGGCTCTTGAAGTCTTTCATTATATCAAGGAAGCGGTTATACACATCTGGCTGATCAGAAAATTGTACTTTTACTTGGTCTAGGTAGCTCAGAGCATCCTACATTGAAAACATTAGTCTTGATATGGTACAATAGTTCATTCTCTTAATATTAAGAAAGTACTCTTAGGAGGACATTGAAACTATTTTAGGCCATAAATTTTTTGTAGAACTATCACAAGGGTCTTTTTATTGCAGTAGCCCAGCTTGGATAACTACATAATACATCACACTCAAGATACTAAATAATCATCTTGTTCGTATGTTTGTAATAAGCTGACATAACTCTTCCATTCGCATTGTTCAATAAATATATACGAAATCAAAATTACGAAAAAATATCAAGAACTTACATTTAGAATAGGTTGCTGATTAACGTGAGAAAGAGCTGGGCCTCCTACTATCTGATGTCCTTGCGCCGCAGTTGACGCGCTGAAAGGAAGTGCTTGTTGTAATCGGAAAATTGCATCTTGCTGTGGCTGTAATGGGCCTGGAAGTACAACAGAGTTCATTCCAGACCCAGTAACAGAGTTGTGGTGTATCATAGTAGACCCAAAGCCCGAGCCTGGCTGTTGTTGTTGCTGCTGTTGATTTGATGAAAGCTGTAAGCTTTGCTGAATAGAACGGTTTGTTTCATTGGGTCGAGGGCTACTAAAGGCATTACTTGGACCATTCGGTACACCAAGCGGTCCAGAAGAGGAAATCTCATTATGATTTGCAAGAATACCGCCAGGGTTATGAATAGCACTTGGTGGGCGTGATGCCACTGGTTGGTGGATCGGAATCGCAGAAGTATTGCCTTGATGAGGTATAGATTTTTGATATTGCTCTCGATCCTGTCTCTCTCTATCCTGAACACCAATGTGCTCCCGTTCACGCTGTGACATTTTTTCTTGCTCTTATCGAGTCACAGTTTAAAGGCAGTACTGCTTAATTTTATCTTTCGATATACATTCAGTTTAAATTCTAGTCATACATGAGTTTAACTTTTCATATTGGCGATCTTTTCACACCTAAGCTCATGAGTACCAAAAGTATATCTGATGTTGTGCGTAGTTAACGATGAAGACTCCCATGTGTTTATTCTGGCTTGTAGTGAAAATAAAACAAAAAGATTTAGGACTGCGATTGTAAGTATCTTGTCATTATAAACTTGTGTTTATCGATTGGAATTTCTGGTCATTGTGACTTGTTCACAGTGTTATGCCACTGTTGATTCGACGCATAATTATTGTTCCGACCAAGCCAGTCGAACTTCTGTGGATCTGCGTTGGCTATGCTTCTTCACCCCAAGAAAATGTAATTTTACCTCCAATAGAAAACCCGTATTTGCCGACAGTTATTTTTGTCACAACTTTATTTAGATTCCTCATGAATCCTTGCATATTTTACAATTTCCATGTCACAACTGTAACTCGAGCATTTTCATGTATTCGAAAAAGTATTGATCTCAAATAAATTATTGCACTCGTATTTATTTTGCAATGTATGGGATTAGCATACCGCCTTGGAATTTACGTTAGCAGGATTCATTTTATCTCTAAACTACCAACTTATGGACCAACCACAAAGTATGATAATTAGTGACAAAAGTATCTATAACACTCACTCGGTTGCGTAGAACAAGAAAATTTTGTCTGACAAATTTTAAGAAGCAGCAACTTCTGCACGGGACGTGTAGGAAATCAAAAACTAAATGCAGCGAGCTAAGCAATAGAAATATGGCAGTAAGAAGTCGATCGAGGAGGTCAATAGCGACATGGATGAAACATCTGTGAAAGTGAAGTTGATCGACGTATACTCTTCAAATTCTGAATATAAATAGTATCGAAATGATTTTGCCAAATTTGCAGAGTTGAAAATGATTGCTAAAGGGAATTCTAGAGCAGTAATTATGGGTGCAAGCAGTATAGGATGATTGAATTAATCCTCATTCTGATCAATCAGTGCAGAAAGTTTAGATTCTCAAAACAATCGCTTCACTTTTCCTTATTCAGTTTAGCGATGCTGAAAAACACAAATTGGTTCACACGGTATATTATAATATTATATTACTTCAGGTGTCTTCCCAAGATAATCTAGGTGTGGGTTTCTAGCATAACAGGAGTTTTCACACCTAGCATTTTAAGCTGTTGATTATTTGAATTTTAACTAAACTAATCATTAAAATTTAAGCATTTCATCAACCTCTGAAGGCAGGTTGTTTTAACTAGAATTATAACCAAATCAACAGGGTTGGTTTTACGGCAAAGTCAACGCATCAACAGAACACTTTTCAACTCAAAAATCACAAGAACGTAACCTTCTCAACAAATTTTTTGCTCAGTTCGGAGTATCATCGAGTTCTGAATCGACTCAAATAAAAAATGAAACAATAGAATGGAAAGCCTTGATGCATTCTAGGATAACTGCTAGATTACTATTGTATAGTTTATTTAAATTTTTAAGTATGAATCGATAGGTTTTAAGTGCTAGATAAACAAGTAGTAGTTTTACGGTGTGTACCTTTTTTTTAAGTCCTAGGCTAATTTTCCTATGCCTGCCATCAGTCTAGGACCGGCAGAGATCACAGCCAGATGCGTGCTCTACTCGTTCGCACCAACTACAGCTATAGAAGTTATGTACAGGTATTTACGGGTTTTTGGAAAGAGAGAAATACGAGTTAAAGAAAATAGACCCATAGAATTAAAATCATGAGAAGAAAATTTTCTTTTTAGACTTAGGCCGGCATTTTTCACAACAGCTTCTGACCTACAATTTCATTACAAATGATAACAGTTATTTTAATTACTTTCCTTGCTTATAGCCGAAGATTTTTGTGAAATCATAATCTTAGAGCTGCCAGTGGCGCGTGCAAATTCTAAAAACTTCTCGAAACACTTGGGTCAGAGAAATTGGATAATAAAGGCATTTGTTACGGGCTTGTGCCTTGAGATCCGGATCCGGAAAATATCCGGCTCCGAATTATGACTAACTTATTATATAATGACTAAACTCGGTTACGACGCGCTTGGGACGCGTCTTTGTTTACATACAAATACTTGATAATATGTATTATAGTTTCCATCTCTAAATAAAATATAAACTTTACTTGGACATACATTTGCGAACAGCTATTGTTATCCGTCCCTTAACAGCATTAATTGTCAAAATTTTCCTGAGCTAGGTACTTTTTGCATCCAATCAATTGTGAAGAGGAAGTCTTTTATTTACAGACGCAGCTTAAGATAGCATCCTCGGGTTTAAAGCGTCGATGATACGCTGCAAAATCTCCATAGCCTGACCTTGCTGCTGAAAATAAATGTAGGAACCATCGAGGTAGAGCTAATTCTGGGGTATTTTTACGATGCATCTGGAGAATCAGACTCTTGTACCGAGCTGGGCAAGCTTTGGACCACCATTCATTTAGCGTTTCTTGTTGATGCTGGTGTAACAGACAACGGACACAAGCTAATGTTATATTCTGGGGCGCAACTTCTCGTGCGGGAAATTTCTGTAGTGCTGAGTGAGCTTCTAGATCTACTTCTTAATTTCTCCTGATTTTAGAGATACCTGGCACCCATCGAATCTTAGCATTGACCATCCGGGCAATTTTGCGAAAAGATCAATTCCCATTTGAAGTGCTCTAACTGCTGCTTGGTTTTCCAATAGGGCGAGGATCTTTGGATTTCTTTGCCTACCATCAATTACCGTTCGTTATGCTGCTCGTAGTGCCTCGAGCGCCCAATAAATTTCGGCATCGAATACCTCGCCACCGTGTATAATACCTCTTGTAAGGTTTCATAGGTTTACAGATTTATTTACGCTCCTTACTTTTTCCCTTGCCACTATTCCTACCTTATTCTCGGTAATTCTCCGTAAGACCACGCCAGTAACCGTATCAACATTACCATCACCGGCAAAGATCGATGCGAGTTTGGCTTGCCTTGAACTAGACATTCGGACAAGATACAATTGAGTTACTTTTGGATACTAGCTCTAGAGAGACTAAATTGTATATATAAGGACATAGACTGTAGTAGATAGGTTCCTCACGCTTAGTTCTTTGTCAATAATATATCCATAAGCTCACCTTCAGTTTACAACCTTAGTTCCT
>PEDP01000765.1:0-17947 GCA_002918395.1 Erysiphe pulchra | reverse complement strand
ATATTATTGTTAAGAATCTCATGTATATAATTTTCTCCTTAGATTATTTATAACTTTAGATCAGTATAAAATATTTAGTCTCTTGACTTTTCCCTGACAATTATCTATATATTAAACCTAATTTGGACTCGCTCCAGCATGCCCTAGAATAATAGTGGAGCAAAGACAGAAAGACAGGGGCTATTTATGGGTCTGCAAAACTTAATATAAGTTAGAGTTTGACCAGACAAAATTTTATATGCTGCGGTTTGATTTTGTACACCCCCATAAGCTGGTCTAAAATCAAGCTTGAACTATATTTTCACGAAAACTATCATACAACAAATACTTATCAAAATTCTATCAAAAATCTAGCAGTTTAGCTTTTGTTAGCCTACAATCCTCCTCCTCTTTAACGTCCAGACGCCTTTTCATGCATGCTGTTAATGAGTTTTGTGAGCTCTTGATTACCCACCGAATCACAGCCAGATGACGCCTCGATTTTCCAAATTCGGACTAGATTACCTTTTCATTCACGTCCAAGTAATGAAAGGGCCCAGATGCTAGCTAGCTCTAGATAGCTCATGTTGTAATTATCAAGAGGTAACTTCATGAAGTTCTCAGCTTTATCAATGTCATCTGAGAGAGCTAACCTAAGGGTGAGCTCTAATCTAGCCGACTTCGAGCTTGTTCGGGTGTCATATTTTTGTCACGAGAAGCATCACTAGCTGGGATTGACGAGGTCTAATCTTGTTAAATAAGATTGTCTACGAGGAAGGAAAGGATATTTATGTATCTACAAAATTTACATTTATTTATTTTAAGGTCCTAGCTAGTGCCCAACATTGAATCTAGGACCGATGGAGCCGGCAGAGATTATGCCCAAGAAGCATCCCCTACTCGTTCTCATCACTTCTACCGCTACGGGTCTTAAATACAATTTAAGACGAAAGAGTGAAGAAAAGATAAAGGAAAGAAAAGAAAATATATACATAAATATGTAATTTCGAACTGAGATAGCATTCCTCATACTACTTCTGCTCTGCCATTCCTCGAATCTGAATAGCTCTAATATCCGGCTCTCGCATTCAGCAAAGATTCGGTTCGCTTACAGGTTATTAAAACACCCTGTTTTCTGCGTAAATACTAGGAACTTATCGAAACACTTGGGTCCGAGAAGTTGACCGATAAACTCTCCCATAGTAGCTACTTTTCTGAGATTGCGCACTTGGGTGGCATATCGACGACAACGAATAAAGTGAGTAGGCGAGGTTTCTTCACCACATATGCATTCTAAGTCTACATCCCTATGATTAAAACGACAATGGTTCGCCGCAAAGTCTCCAAGACCTGTTCTGGCAACTATTAGTTTATGTAGTAGACGTTGAGGGAGATCTAATTCCGGTGGTTTTCGACGGCGCATCTGTAGGTCTAGGTCGCGATACCTAGCTGGGCAAACCTCAGACAACCACTCATTCACCAAATTCTGGCGGTATTGAAATATCAAACTACGTAGGTATGCATGGGTTATATGACTCGGGCTCATTTGGTGATGGGGAAGTAATTGTAGTGCTTAGCGTGTGCTGCAGCGTCTGCGCCCTCCATTCCACTGATCCTCGAGTGCTCTTTCCCATCTGACCTCTGCAATAGCTTTTTTAATGACATTTTGAAATGCCCGTGTTAGTTTGAGGCAAGAAGATGTCCTCCCCGTTTGTAAAGCCTTAACAGCTGCTTGGTTATCAAGTAAAAAATAGATTTTCTCGTCATTTTATCTACTTTCAATTGCAGCGAGAAGGGCCATGGTAGCGCCCATTAATTCTGCATCGTATACTTCACCTCCATGCAAAATACCCTGGTTCTCATGAAAAGTATTACTGTTGCGCTGGAGAACAAAGCCCTAGGAGGATCGACCATGCCCCTCCGAAGCTCCGTCTGAGAATGCACAAATATCGCCAGGGGAAATTGTTTTAACTCATTGTGAATGTACTTCTAATCCTTCGGATTTTGATCCCAAATCAATAGCAAAGCTGGTTCAGAGAGAGGTTCAGCAGCCTCTGCCGGAGGAAGCTGAGCATAAGCTCGCTGTAACCGGGTCATTTGGGTTTCTGGCCGCTTAGATAATTTATGCTTCTTTTTGTATTTAAGCGTACCTACATTTGGACAAATGCTAGCTCGATGTCGTAAAGGATGACGATTGTCTAATGAGTTAATCCGAGCTGCAAGTCGCAAAGGGTTGCTCTCTAGCATGCTTCGAGCTGGTAGGATCCCCAGAATTCTCTCATCTTCAGTTGATTGAGTTTGGTCAACGTGAGGAGTATCTACACTTTCCTTTATTTCAGCTGCTCTATCTTCAGCTACTACTTTTAGTTGTTCTTTTGTAGGTGTTCCAGAACGCGTAGGGCGTGCAAATTTGTAACTGTCAGACCAATGTGGCCCTCCACAATTCCTGCACTTGGTTAAAGCCATATAAGTATCTTCTGTGTGTATTATTGAGCCGCAGTTGCCACAAGATGGTGCTCTTGAGCAGTATTTCGATGAATGATGACCATTACACCGTTTGCAGAACTCAATTGCTTGAGATTTTTTAAGAGGTCTCACTTTGCCTGATTCATCGAAGACCTTAAAGCCTGAGCAAGGAGCCTTGCTAAAGAATGCCATATACGTTCGATGAGGTGCGTCTGGATTGTTTTTCCCGAATAGCCTTAACGCCATGGGTCGTATGGTGGAAGCACGCTCAATTTCGTCTGAAAGTATTTCCTTGTTAACTTCCATTAGACCCTATTCCGTACGAATATAATATGGGAATGTTGGTATAAGTAATGATATCCAATTAGAGGCTGGTTCAAGTTTGGCATTAGACATGAAGAGTCCACCTTCTGCTTTTAAAAGAGCCTCTCGTACATCTTTATTACAGGGACTTAGAGCGAAGCCCGAGTGTACTGGCTTGATCTCACCGATAGGTGTTGGTGATATTGCAAGCCGTTGCACCAAGAGTTTACGAATACCAGCAGTAGATAATTTCCGCCATTCATGTTCTTGTGATAGGCGCAAAAAGAGACGTTGATCAAGAAGTTCCTGACTAGATGGTTTCCCTTTATACGACTGTGAGCTAATTGTGTTATTTTTAGGTCTTTGGAAGCCATGTTGCTGCGCTTTCTGCTTTGTGTTTGAATTTGAAACACCTTCCGCTTTATGATCCGTCAGAGTCCGAGCCTTCTTTTGACCCTTTCGCACTACTGTGGCCCATTTTGAATCTTTCATTTGCGGTTTATTGGGCGAGCTGTGGTGAGTTTTTGTATTTCCAGGTGTTTTGTGCATGGACGAGGCGATGACTGGAATTGCAATAGCTACGTTAGGATGGTTTTGTTTGATTGCATTGTTTTTGTTACTTCTGATTGGTTGAATATTTACTCTGATAGGCGGCGTTTGAGGGACAGATTCGGATGCAGCAAATTCAGAAATAGCCAGTTTAATGTAGGAGAGAAAAGCCGATGCCTTTTCTTTTTCAATATTCTCTTAGAAGTTGGCTAGGGTACTCTCGATATTGCTTATAGCACTTATGCATATTTTAAGTCGAGCGTGCCATGCACGTTCACGGCGTTGCCGGTTCGCAACAATTTCTGTTAACCCGGGTGGAAGGAACGCGTTGATATTTGTAGTTGATTCTTCATTGGTTCTTTGTGGTGTGCTAGAAAAAAAGACGCTTAGATGGGGCCACAGGCTGACGTAACGGTCTGTTCTGATCCATTGAATTGGATTATATGTTTGACGGTGGCATTGATGAGATAAGGTGATTAGGGGGGGATTGGGGAAGTTGGTAAGCTATTTTCCGTCGAAAGAGCTTGATTTTCATTCAAAGTATTCATGACTATTTGGGCACAATTATAATGAGTTCAATCTGTTTTAAGAATAATGAATGGAGTGTTGATGTCTTGATAATATACTTTGTGTACAAAATATATATTTATAGTGGGTCGCTGTTTTGATTAAGTGAGGTCATGTGATTTATACGAATCTTCCGTTTCTTAACATCTTATCCCCTTCTACTCCTTATTTCTTTATCACTTTGGCAAAACTAGTCTTTCGCAAACCGTCGCTTGTCTTTTAGCTGTATCAATTTCACGTTTACTGGTTTTGAGTTTATTAGGAAAACGTCTTTCGAATTCCTTAATCGCATGAATAGCATTAACCAAGTTCTTAAGGGGTTCCCACGATTTGTCTTCAGCGTCGTAATCTCTCCATAATATTAAATACTGGAAGTTCTTTTTGTTTTTGCTTCGTTTTGAGTCCAGTAAAGCTTCAATGGCATATAGCTTTTCGTCTGACTCGTCAAGTACAATAGGGGGTGGTTGTAGGTTTATCTGGCAAGGCAGAGGGTCTGAAGGTGCGGGCCTTACTAAGCTAGTATGAAAGACGTTGTGGGAGTTTTGGTATTCAAAAGATAGGTTTAATTGATATGCGTGAGGGTTTTTTTTGTAACTTTGAATGGCCCGATAAATTTGCAATCCAATTTCTTAATTGGTCAAGATGTGTATATGTTTCGTGAGTCAAGAAATACCTCATCTCCGACATATTATGCTGGTGCAGGCGAACAATTCCTTTTTTCAGCAGATTCCTGTTTATCTTTAGCGTAATTTAAGTTGGTGCGTATTAAATCAAGGACTTCGGCCATTTTGGAGGCGAAGTCATTTCCAGCAGTGATCTGTTGGCGAAGATTCTTTGACGAGATTCTTTCAACTGATCTTGGGGGTCCAAAACTCATGCATGGGTGAAATCCTTTATTTGCAAAAAAGTGCGTGATTTTTGTGGAAGCGTTGACTGAGTTATTTGCGGAGAATTCAGCCATCGGAAGCCATTCGTAGACATCTTCTTGTGAGTAATCAATGTACTGACGGAGGTATTGTTCCATAAAAGCGTTTGTATTCTCTGTCTGACCATCCGTCTCAGGATGGTAAGCTATGGAGAGCGAAATTTTAATCTGTAAGCAGTGACAGACAGCTTTCCACAGTTCTACAATGAAGAGAGGTCCTCTATCGAAAATTATAGAGTCACAAAGTCCATGAAATCGCTAGATATCGCGGATGAATATTTTTGGCAATTCTTTAGCCGTCATCTTTGTGTAACATGGAGATTAATGGCATTCTCTAGTTAGACGATCTATGACGACCATAATGCAATTAAAATTATTGAATTCTGCTAAAGGATCAAGAATTTCAACTGAAATATCGCGCCAGCGTTGGATTGGGAGTGGAAGGGGCTTTAAAGTACCCTGATATCTGAGTCGAGAGACTTTGTTTCTAATACAATTATTACAATGAACTGATCTCTATGCTGAGAAACCCGGGGCCACCAGTAGAAGTCTGAGACTGCCTGATACAAACCAGTCTTTCCTGGATGATCCTTCTCACAGCTATCATGAGCCGTTTGTATAAGCAGAAGTCTCAGCTCGGTATCTGGGACATAAAGTTTATCGCGAAAATAAAGGCGCCCATCTCGTAACTCGCACTCTAAAAGAGATACCTCTTTTGAATACGGTATTCTGTGTGGCCTTTTCATTTCTGTAACTGTTTCAGTGAGCCATTTATCCGTATTTCCGCTATATCCTTGTTCAAGTTATCGGCTTGTTTTTTGATCCAGATGCTCCTGATTAGGGTCTATGAGAGTAGCTGGAGAAAGATGAGAGCCATTTTTATTTTGAATTGCTTGCTTGTTACTTGTTTTTTTAAAATCTTGTATAACAGATTCATGAAGCTTGAAAGTCGGTAGAAGGATTTAGTTCTGGAAAGTTAATCGAGGATCGGAGTCGTCCATTGGGAGGTCTTGAGAACGTCGTGTAAGGGCATCAGGCTTAGTGTTGTCTTTACCAGGTCGAGATTTAATAACGAAATCAAATTGCGATAGGAACTCACTCCACCGAACTTGACGGCGAGAGAGCTCCTTTGTTATCATAAAATATTCAAGGTTACGATGGTCTTTTAAGACTGTAATTGAGTAGTAAGAGCCCTGGAGTTCGGATCTTCATCCTTCAAAACAACGCACAATAGCTAAAAGTTCTTTATCATAGATTTCGTAATTGCATTCGGCATCCTCAAATTTTCTTGATTTAAATGCAACAGGGTGTAGTTCACCTTGATTGTCTTTTTGAGATAGAACACCTGCGAAAACGAAGTCAGAAGAGTCAGCTTCTACGATAATCTATTTCGAAGCATCAAAATTTTGTAAAACTGGTGCTGAGATGAATGAACCCTTGAGAGTCTCAAAAGCCCTTTGGCAGACATCAGACTAGATAAATTTGACATTTTTCCGAGTGACAATTTTGGAAAAATTTTTAATAAATCTACAATAAAAATTCGAGAATCCTAGAAAGCCTAGTACATCTCTTAAACAAGAATGAGGCTTCCAGTCCAAGATGCATTGAACTTTTTGTGGATTCATTTTAACACCTGTTGTGGAAATTATCATCCCAAGATAGGTTACTTGTTGTGTTATGGGCTATGCCCTTTTCTGAATAGCTGGGCTTCTCCTATTGCCCATCTGGCTAGGATTAAGCGCGAAGCGCCATGGGACAGGAACAAAAAGGGGTAAATGAGGTTGAGGCGCTCTCGGGAGTTTTAAGTATTTAAATGTGTGAACAACTCATGTATTTAATTCTTCATAGAAAATAATAGACAGTTTTGTGACATCGCTTTTGTGAAATAACATTTGCCATTGTCCTTTCACATGTTGTACCTCAAATTCACATTTTTTTATATCATAATGAAGGCTAGCTTTTCCTAAGGCGTCAAGCACCAAATTAACGTGAGTTCGATGAGCGAGAAGATCGTCGGAATAAATCAGGATGTCGTCGATATACGCAGTGCAAAAGATATCAAGATATGGTCGTAAGACTTCGTTAATGCGAGCTTGAAGAGTGGCTGGCGCATTTGATAGTCCAAAGGTCATGACAAGCGTTTCAAAAAGGCCTTATCTAGTGTTTAAAGCTGTCATCCATTCTTGACCTTCTGCAATTCTAATATGATCGAATGCCGCTATTATGTCGAGTTTAGTGTAGAACTTGGCAGTGCTTAGTCTAGAAAGAGTTTCTCGTAATAAGAGTGATAGAATTTAAGCCGCGATAATCAACGCAAAAACGCAAGCCACCACTCGGCTTTTGGACAAATAGTACTGGTGCCGCTGCTGTCGATTTACTAGCGCGAATTAATCCCTTTTCATGCTGTTCATTGAGGTATTTTCGTAGCACCTGAAGTTCTTCAACGGACATACTGTAGAGTGGACCGTGAGGAGGTGTCGTGCCTGGTTGAAGCTCAATTCTGTGGTCACATTCACGATGAGGAGGAAGTAAATCAGCGTTTTTATGATCGAAAACAGGAAGGTGATGATGGTAATATTTTGTGAGCATTTTTTCATGATCAGGCCTATCTTTAGTCTGTAGAGCTATCTGAATATCATCGAGTGAGCTGCTGGCTATACATGTGTCATGGACTAAAGGAGATCGACTTGTATATTCTGGTGAGGAAGTTTCTGGTGTCTCTGAAGGTGAAATAGTTAAATTGCCTCTCATTTCATGGAGTCTAATGTAAAGCGAAAGGGAGAAAATTTGGACACCGTCTTGTTTGGAAAGTGTATGAAATATTTCTGCTCCAACCTTTCTTGGACGTCCGCTCTTTGCTTCACCATACTCAGACATATTTGTATCTGCACAGTCTTCTAAATTAGGCGTTTTGGTATGGTACGTTTCAGGTAGAAAGCAATTATCTTGAAAACAGTTCGAGTTGAAAGAAACGGTATCTCTAGACCAACTTATGGATGGATTATGTTTTATGAGCCATGTACGACCTAGGATAAGCTCATACTTACCCAGGTTTGTGAGGAAAAATTTTATGATTTCATTGTGACCGTCAATTTTGAGTCGTAGAGATACGGTGTGTGTGATTTGAGCAGCAATCGTACCATTTACAAGATGCAATTTGCGGGGGGTGGGGAGTGTAGAGAAGGGAAGGTTTCGTCTTTGCGCACAGTCAAGGTCGTAAAAGTTATTAATGGCTCCACAATAAAAGAATGTTTTTATATATAAAAGGTATTACGTAGAAAAAATTGAACAGGAAAGAAGTAGATGATCATTATATGGTAGTGGTGAGAGGGAAAATCTGTAGGTTATTAAAATCATGATTGTGTAATTTCTCATCCTTAGATGTGCTGGTGACCTCTGGTAATTTATATGTTTGACTATAATCTAGTCCCTGATCGCGACTTTGACCAGAGACTATGGTTTTTCCCCCTCGATTATTGTCTTCTTATTGGCAGATTTTTTCTTGTCTCTGTTCCACCATCCGTAAATTGGTCTAGAGATAACGATTCTTTCAACTCGAACTACTGTCAAGGTAATTGCTTTCTGCCTGAAACTATAGCTTCCGCACAAACTCGCGCCCGGTGACCTGGATCACAACACCAACTACAAAGTTTATTTTCGAAGCAGTAGTTCCGTTTAGCACTCTTCTCTGCTTCGTTCAGGGGAGTACGGTGAATTGCAGCGTCAGAAGATGTCCAAAAGATATTCGGGCTAAGTTTCGCTGCACTCAGGTCCATTGGATCTCCAAGTGGGGAGGGGGGGCGAGGCAGTGCTAGGGAGTGGAAGGGAAGAGCGGCTACCTGAGGCTAGACTGCTTGTTGTATCATTTGGGTTAGCAGAGCGAAGGACTGCATCAATATGCCGGACTTCAATTTAGTATGATGTCAGGTCTGTAGGTAATGGCTGGCGGAGCATCACACAGTTCTGGATTTGGGCTTTTATGTTCGGGTGAAGAGAGTCATATAAATGATTGATTAGAGCATTGTCGAAGAGTTTCGTTTTTTAAGCTACTTCAAACCAGTCGGAAATATGTGTAGCCGTATCTTTTCGACCCTGTTTTATCAACAGGATTTGACGGCAAGCAAAATTTTGCTCATCGATATTGGCAAATACTTGTTCTAAGAAAACAAGAATTGCATCTGTTGAGGCAAAATTGACAGTGCCATTCCTATTAATTCCATAAGCGATTGTAGAGTAGGCTTTTCCTTTCACGAGAAACTAAGTACAACATCTTACTCCGCTCTGTGGGGTACCAATCTTCATTTGCGATGAACTTCATGTTAATTTTGCGAACAAAGAGGGGTAGATCCTTTCGCAACTCAGCATTATCGGCTTAGAAGATGTCAGGATCCGGATGTTCAGCTGATCGAAACTGGCTTGTAGAATGTTCATTTTTATGTTAAAGACATCTGTTTTTCTAGGTTCTCATTCTGCCGTTGGAGTATTGTATTCTGTTGTTGGAGCTGCAGACTGCTTTGGCTGGGCGCTTTTTTCTGTGATTTAAGCTTGGCATTTACGTCTGCAAGATCTTGGTTCTTTTCCAACAGAGTATCATAATCATTTTTCAGCTGACAAACTTATTTATCAAATTGGACATGGGCATTTGCAGGATCCATAATTTTATCACTGAGCTTCTAAATCTGGAGTAGTGAATCTCAAGATTTTGATGTGGTTTTTGCTGATTAATCATCACGTGGAAAGTATAAAAATGTTTGACACAAAATTGTATGAAAATTAATTCCAGGTCTGACCGTTTGCTTTTCTCAGTTGGAATAAATGATGTTAGTGATGTACGCATTACATGTTCATCAAACGAGTAGGCGACCCACTCGAGTGTATCATTGACTATTTCCTTGACAAAGCGTATAATTTCCGTCCGGTTGCATAAAGTAAGTGAATAACCTATGACTGATAGAATTTTGCCATATCCAAGGTATGGTGATATGGCGCTTGAACATTCCGGGAATCACCGCAAATATGGCATTGAGCCGAAGCGCCCACTAGCTTGGAAATTTGGCTTTTCGCTTTGTAAATCAGCCTCGGTTGATGATTGTAAAAAGATCATGTGACGGAAGCTTCGGACTAGTATCAAACTTAGAGCTCTTAGATGCCAATTTTTATACAACAATAATTCATACTTTGTTGTAATTTTCTTATAGGTAACTATTTGTTCTAATCTTCTTCTGTATTTTTATCCCACAAATCAATCCACAGCTACCTGGCCTTTCAAATTCTGTTGATTTGGTAGTAATTCTTGTTGGCTAAAAATAAGTTTATCAGCAACTAACATGCCAGATGTGAACTCCTCCTTTAATTACAGTAGAAAGATAAATTTGTTCTGATTGTGACTTGCTAATCAGCCATGACTAAAGCAGATTGAAGTTGCCCATGATTTCTCAAGTCGAATAGAGGACGGTTGGTGAAGAAAATAGGTGGTGACCAGAAAGAATTACTTCTGGGGTTAATCCCGATGTTAGAATCAATCAGCCAGTCATGTGATGGGAATTGTACATGAGCTTAATTTGTTTTCTCAGGCTTGGCAACGGCACCTCGCTAATCTCTCTCAAATGACTGTTGGCACCTAGCATAGCTAGCTTTTCTTAGCATTATACTCTTGTATAAGGATTTGAGAGCTTAATTCTCCTCCCTTCTTCACATGAATTAATCTAGCCCGCTGAGCACGGGGCTGATCTGCTGACCTCAAAACGTGAATGTGGTTGTTGTTTTACTTTTGCTAGGCATCTGCTCAAATGATGGGCTGTTCGGAAGCTTGTCGTCATCTTTGTCATCAACCATAACCCCCCGCGCTGTACAATATCGCAACTCATCTCTCCCCGTAGCGTCTTCTGCCCTGGCAAGAGCATTTGTCTTGCTTGGTGATCCCTTCTTCTGGCGTGTTGTTGCTCGACAAAAGTATCCTGTTCGGTAGATGTAGGTCTTTTGTACAGAGAGATGAATCTAACATCTTTTAAATCAGAGGCCTTCTATTCGCCCAAAGCTAAGCCCCTCCCCAAAAAGTCCTAGCTCTACTTCATGTAACCTTGAGCCTTGGAGCTTACCCATAGTGCAAGTTCAATCAATTGCGTTTATAAATTACATACTTTCCCTATGCCTAAAGATTATCATTCTGGCAAATCTCATAGATAATCATTTAGATCCGAAATCTAAATACTCAGTTGCTTCCACGTGCTGTCAAAATGCCTTCCAGAGTGATTGTGGTCGGTGGCGGATGTGAGTTGTGGCAACACGAATTCCTATACGCTACCATCTAGTTGACATTTTTATTTAGTGTCTGGGCTTAGTGCCGCTCATACGATCTATTTATCAGGTGGAAATGTACTTGTCCTTGACAAACAAGGTATGTAACAAATATCTTTCTGGGCTGCAACATCGAACTGATGGATAAGGCTTTTTTGGAGGTAATTCGACCAAGGCTACTTCAGGAATCAACGGAGCCCTCACTCGGACTCAAGTGGACAGTAAAATCCAGGATAGTGTAAAACAATTTTATGATGATACCCTCAAGTCTGCTCGAGACAAAGCAAGGCCTGATCTTATCAAAGTTTTGACTTACAAATCGGCATCAGCAGTTGAATGGCTTCAGGATGTATTCAATTTAGATTTAACTCTCGTTTCACGCCTCGGGTAAGATTGGATTTCATACTTCAATATAACAAAATTAACTATTGAATAAGCGGCCATTCCCAACCAAGGACACACAGAGGTCATGATGCAAAATTTCCTGGGATGGCTATCACATATGCCTTAATGCAGCGTCTTGAGGAGCTTGCAAGCCAAGCACCGGATAGAGTTCAGATAATTAAAAAGGCAAAGGTCACCAGTCTAAATAAGGAAGGCAATAAGATAACCGGGGTAACATATACGTTCGATAATGAATCTACTACTGTTGATGGCCCTGTTGTCCTTGCAACCGGGGGCTATGCAGCAGACTTTTCTGAAACTTCTTTACTAAAAAAATATCGACCTGATACATTTGACCTTTCTTCAACAAATGGAGTACATGCTACAGGTGATGGTCAAAAGATGGTTATGGCTATAGGGGGTAACGGTATTGATTTGGACAAAGTACAAGTACATCCAACTGGTCTTGTAGACCCTAAAGATCCAGGATCAAAGTGGAAGTTTCTGGCTGCTGAAGCACTTCGCGGTGAAGGTGGTCTTCTTCTGAATGCAGATGGTAATCGCTTTTGTGACGAGCTTGGTCATCGAGATTATGTATCAGGAGAGATGTGGAAAGAAAAGGATAAAGGAAAATTTCCAATACGTCTTATCCTTAATTCAAAGGCATCTAATGTTCTGGACTTTCATACTCGACATTACTCTGGTCGAGGTCTAATGAAAAAAATGACAGGAAAAGAGCTCGCCAAAGAAATTGGATGCTCTGCTGAGCATCTTCAAAAGACTTTTGATGAATATAATGAGATTGCTCTAGGTAACAAGAAAGATCCTTATGGCAAAAAGTTTTTCCATAATTTCCCTGTGAATGTAGATGATGATTTCACGTTGCATTAATGGAACCAGTATTGCATTTTACTATGGGTGGAGTTGAGATAAATGAAAAAGCTCAAGTACTCAACTCTGAAGGTAAACCATTTGATGGATTATATGCCTGTGGCGAATTAGCTGGGGGTGTTCATGGTGCTAATCGTCTTGGTGGATCATCTCTACTCGGCTGTGTCGTTTATGGTCGAGTTGCGGGTGACTCAGCCAGCAACTACCTTTTCCAAGAAGCGCTTGCTGGTAGATCTAACGCTATATCGCGTTTGGGTCAAATATCATTACATATAGATCCCAATCGGCCTGGTAAAATATCTGTTGAGTGGAACTCATCAGGAAATACGATATCAAATTCGGACACTACACAAGCTAAGCAGTCTCAAGTCTCAGCAGGCCCGGTAATGAGTCGAGATACAGGGTCTACAGACCCTGGAATTATGAAAGAGCCAGCCAAGCCGTCTAAGTTTGAGATACCTGAGACTCAATATAGTATGGAAGAAGTTTCAAAGCATAACACGAAAGAGGACTTATGGGTTGTTGTTAAAGGTGTTGTAATGGATGTCAGTAACTGGCTTGAAGAGCATCCTGGTGGGCCACAAGCACTAATGAACTTTATGGGAAAAGATGCTAGTGAAGAATTTTCTATGTTGCATGATGACGAGGTTAGTTGAAATTCTCTTTCATATGAAGAATTTTTCTGACAAATATATTTTATTTAAGGTTATCGCAAAATATGCTCCTTCTCAAGTGATTGGACGTGTAAAGGGACAAGAGATTACATTAGAGGTATGACAGAATATCATATCTATTTTAAGTAAAAGCAAAATTCGTCAACGAATTCAAGTTACTGAAATGCAAAACTTTGGGAAAGCGTTGTGGGAATTATTTTTTGTATTCATAGTTGGGATGGAGTCAATGATTTACGTTTTAAGGGCTCTATATTCATTGGACATCTGTAGTATTCAAATTTCATGGAGTCACGTTATTTTTCTTGTTTTACGCTAGACTTTTGTCTATTCAATCTTCTTGGTTCAGCTCAAACTTGCAATAAAAGGTTAGTCAAGGCGAATGGTATTCATTCGACATTTACCTATTAGTACAGATCCTTCTAATGGCAAAGATGAATTGGATTGGAATGTCTTTAAATTATTTTATCACTTGTTAACTTGAGATCATATCGAGTTGCTATTTTATGAAATTAAAGTCCGAACGTTCCCAAACAATCTCTGATATGCCAAAGAATGCTTATTTAGAAGGGTGGAACTAGCCATACTACCTCTATCAAAATACTTTTTTTAATTGACTGAAAATTTCTCAAAATTCCCAGCGTTGTCTAGAACAACAAACATCATACATACTTCGAAATGGCGAGCCTCGCAAAATGCCTTATTGCATAAAATACCTAAATTCTATCCCTACAACAAATCCTTTTGTTGAGATTTCCAAGGTCTTAACTCAGAGTATTGATGATAGTCAATAATTAGGAGATCAGGTATGGCCCATAGAGATAGTGATAGGGCTAAAGGCAAGAAGGGATAAGCCAAGGGATTAGGCTAATGGAAATAGGGCGAAAGTTAAGGATCAAGGTAAGGGCATTATGAATAGGACGATAGCATCACTTCTTAATAAAAATCTAGAGAACAATATATACACATGTGTCTAATCCCTGATGAGACTAAAACAATTACCGATAAACAAACCAGTAATCTTCTTCATCCACGACAGCCCTGAATAGCGACATGAATTATTGTAATGTCGGCTGTTTGTGCAGATTGCTAATCAAAGATGAAATTATAGCTCCTTTTATATTGAATCATGTCGAGAAGGCCTCGACTTATTTTGCTATTATAGTTAAAAAAGACCCAATTGCCGTCATCAATCCTCTAATTGAGGTGTTTGAGACCTACAATTGTACAATGAGTTACCCTTTTTGAGGGCTACGCAGCTTAGAGACCTGTATAATTTTCGATATTAATGGGTCAAAAAACACAGGAAGTTTTACACCAGTTTATAATTCATTTTGTAAAACGGCGACTACAACATTATGCCATTAATCAAGTATTCAGAAAGTTGATTATTATGAGCTAATCTGCGATTATCTTGGCTGCCAGATTAAATTAAGTTGCAGCGCTCACCGACACCAAAATGATGGATTATGAGAAAAAAGCCGTATATTCACGATATCATAAGTTGAAGCTAAGTAAGTCCTTAGCGCGCTTCGTAAGCAAGGTGACAATATACTCTTGATTGTGATATCTGAGATGAGCAACAAAACTGGAGAACTAGGTGGATAAATTTTCTATGTCTGTAAGAGAAGTGCCCATTTGAATTGAAAACCTAAATTTTTCAAGGCAAGCGCCATTAGTGGAAAATCTTTTTGGAGCGGTGTTCTGTGCCCTTTACTTTCCTCCTCTGTACCGCTGATATACGTGCAGAAATTTGCTGGCTTAAGCTGCTGTCGCCTTTTCGGTATCAGAAAGTGACAGTGAAGATAGAAATTGCTTAAAAAAAAACCAAAAAGATATCACTCTGATTGAGTGGAGTGCCAAAAGGAACACCGAGAGAAAATCAAGCTCCTAAGAGCTGTGGAAAAGCTATTGGATGAGTTGAGTATGAACCATTCAGAACTCGTTTAGCAATATTAAGAGACCAGGCTGTTTAGGAATTTATTTTTCAGATTATACATTAATTAACAACGAGCATGGTTTTCATGCTAGTTAAGTCTTTTATTGCCAGGTTAAACGTAAATTACATCTGAAGTTGTCACATAAAAACTTACACGATTGTACCTAATCAATACATTGTGTTACAGGCTATGCCTGATTGTTAGTATTTGGGCCTTAGGCACCAAATGGCTTCTTAAATTATAAACCGCATTTAGCTTAGCGCGGGACTGACAGAACGGGTTCACTCGGTTATACAAATCACTCGGTTATACGAATCACTCGCTTAGAGGAGTAGGACGGGATGCTACGGGAAAAGTATATAGAACACCTATTGGCATTACCTTAAGAACCATAGAAAAATTATAGATATTCTTTTAGGAATTGTTCTCGTGCACCGTCCGATTGCTCTTGTCCCATAACACATTGATCCAATTGTTATGACAAGACGAAGAAACACCGCTGAAATCTCCAATTACATCCATGAAGGTAATAAGAGATCTCATCATATTTATGTAAGTCGTTTTTTAATAGTGTTAAACCGCCAGTAACACCTACTGCTATGGCATACAAAAATGATCAAAGAGAGCTCGCAAACACTAGTGCATTGAGTTTTTTTTTCTTCTTGGATTTAGATATTTTATAGAATTATAAGCAAAGCATAAGATATACCACATTCTAGAAGGAGAATATCGGATGATGTTGTCATTAAATTAAGTTGAAAAACACTAGCGTATTGGCTTGGAATATCGGACATTCCTCCGAATAACCTCATTCCATTAGATTAATCTTGTCTCCATGAGCCTTCTATTAACGTCAAGGAAAGAGAAAGACCCTAAATCTATTATTCAAACTAAATTTTCGTCTCCCTGCCTCCTGCCTGCCAGAATCTTGAGGATCTCTACAACCCAAAGATTTTAGAACAAGATAAATGGTTTAATGACTTTGAATTAAATTCAACTTTCCGGGTCAACAGATAAAAAAAGAATTTTGGCGCAAGGAAAACTCGGATCTAAAAATTCTCACTCAATCAAGTAGTAGCATATGTAATTCATTTCATTTTTTTTTTTTTTTTTCCTGCAGAAGTTGCAACGTATTCTTCAAATTTTTATTTCAACTTTCATGAACAGCTACATCAGCAGTAATAACCAGAGAAATGATGAATGTAGTCAAAATTCTACAAATTTATTAGTTAAGAATATCCAAAATCTACTGAATCCTATCATTCAAGAAGCTTCTCTAGCATCCATCCCGGTAGAATGTTGATATATATTTTTTTTTTTTCGTAGTTGATAGATCACTATGAAAAGAAGGAAATAGAAAATAGTTTGGCACCTCTCATTAGAAGACAAGTTTGATCAACAAGCAAGAACTCGCTATTTTATAACTTGGTATGAACGCTTTATTATTAACAAACCTACTAGTCATTGGTGGAGGGAGTTCAGGTTCCTCTTGGTTATATTTATTCCATTAACTAGGCGTTAATGTAAACAAAGCAGGGATATACAAGGGAATGATATTTTGTAGAAAAAAAAAAAAAAAAAGGAGTATTTAGTTCAAGCGGTAAAAATGATGGATGACAGGCGAAAGTGATTTATCGCAAGTAGGCCTAGCGCAGCTTAAGTATAGTCTATCTATCTCCGATTATAATACAAACACATAAGTAGCTCGTTCGAATCCGATGTCTCCCCTTTTCCTGGCTAGGAAACAAGTTTTGAAATAGAGACTGTAAATTGGCTTGGTCTCTGTGTAAATAGCTGCTGGGCTTTCCCTATAGTAAGTAGAGTCACCCAGTGAGTGAGTGAGTGAGTAGGGGGGCCCCTTGACTACATTACAAAAATGCATTTGACACGCGTTTATCTGGTCTTACTTTTCAATGTCCATTCATAATAAACATATTTAATTGTTCGATGAGGAGAGAGAAATTTGTGAACGACTATTAGCCATCAATTGATTCATAGAATTAGTATAGAGCTAGTGTTCCTCGACGCGTCTTTTTTAAGCTATGTTCTGGCCCACGGGGCGTCACCATCTAGTTTGGATTTAGAGGAAAGTGACAAGAGGATTGTCATTTCCAACTAGACTAGGATGTTACCGCTGTGCCTCTGTAGACGCGACGCGATGAATTTGTACAATCGTAAAACAAATTCTATAGAAATAACTAACATTTCATCATTGCCTTCTGATGGCCTGCCTTTATCTTCTGTGACATTCAGACGCCACCTGTCATGCATGCTTTCTGAGCTCTTGAGCGATCACAGAGTCACAGCTGGATGACGCTGATATTCTCGACTTTCCAGTTCGGACTAGATTACCCCTTCTCTCACGTCCTGGTAATGAGAGGGCCCACATGCTAGCCCTAAGTAGCTCATCTTATAATCATCAGGGGGCAGCTTCATAAAGTTTTCAATCTTATCAATGTCATCGGAGTGAGCCACGCGTAAGTTTCCGACCTCGAGCTCGTTTTGGGGTCTCAGTTTTGCAACGGAGTAAATACCCATCCTGTCTTTGATTATTTCTCGTTGAATTTGCATTTTTGCTTTATCAAAACCGGCTCCTAGAAATTTTAAGATTTCAATAAAATAAATTGATATTTACGTGTAGAGGGCGATAATGAATCATGTATAGATACATCGTGAGAATAAATTCCTTGATCAAGGATAACGAACTAGAGTGGTGCACGGGTAGATTGTGAATAGTAGGGTTTCAGGGATTGTATCCCTACTAGTTTATGTACTAGTTAAAGAATAAAATATTGGCCTGGATTATCTGGTTGTCCTGAACTTGACATCCATATTCGGCTTCATCAGCAAACTCATCTCTACACCACAAGTTCTCAACACACAGCCACGGAAAGAACTTCGCAACCATCAACGAACCTCGTGGTTATCTTTGACCTAGTATTTTATTCTTACCACTCCTCCAAACATGATTCATC
>PEDP01000764.1:0-17951 GCA_002918395.1 Erysiphe pulchra | reverse complement strand
TCAACCACCTGCTGCTCGGCCATACTCGATGAATCAGCATGAATTAAAAGCCCTCCGAGAATATCTTAATCAAGAGCTTGACAAAGGCTTTATCCGTGTTTCTCGTTCCCCTGCTGCAGCGCCAGTTCTGTTCGTGAAGAAACCTAACGGTGATCTCCGCTTCTGTATTGACTACAGAGGACTTAATTCAATCACAACCAAAAATCGTCACTCGCTCCCTCTTATAACTGAGACTCTAAGCCAACTCGCTCAAGCCAAATACTACTCTAAACTTGATGTTATTTCGGCTTTCAACAAGCTTAGGATTAAAGAAGGCGACGAATGGAAGGCAGCCTTCACTTGTCGTTACGGACTATTCGAACCTCTCGTACTTCCCTTTGGACTGTGTAATGGTCCTGCATCATTCCAAGCGTACATAAATCATACACTTCGTGGTATTTTAGATCAATTTTGTACGGCATATATGGATGACATCTTAATCTACTCTAACACACTATCTGAACATAGAGATCATGTGCGAACAGTCCTCCAGCGATTGCGCGAACATGGATTGCAGGCAGATATTTCTAAGTGCAGCTTTGAATCGACACAAGTTACCTATTTAGGTCTTGTAATCTCAACTCAAGGAATACATATGGACCCCCAAAAGGTAGCATGTGTACAAGATTGGCCCACTCCTGGTACCGTACGCGACATCCAAAGATTCCTCGGTTTTGCCAACTTCTATCGTCGGTTTATTCCCGAGTTTTCCCGACTTGCGGCTCCTTTGACAAAATTAACAAAGAAAGACATTCCCTTCACTTGGGATAAAATATGCCAATCCTCTTTTCTTAAGATTAAACAAGCGTTCAAGAACGGAACAATGCTAGCTCACTTTGACCCTAAGCTTCAAACAATCTTAGAGACCGACGCCTCAGACTTTGTGACAGCCGCAGTTCTCTCGCAGTACGACAAATCTGGTACCCTTCGCCCAGTGGCCTTCATGTCAAAAAAAATGATACCAGCAGAATGTAATTATGATATATTTGATAAAGAACTACTGGCCATTGTGAATGCTTTTGAAAACTGGACTGCTGAACTCGGATCAGTGGAAGCCTCAACTCTCATTCTCACTGATCATAAAAACCTTGAGCACTTTACAACTACAAAAAAACTTAACAGAAGACAAGCCCGTTGGAGTGAGCTGCTTGCTGACTTCGACTTCAAAATCGTTTTTCGACCAGGTAGGCAAAGTGGGAAACCAGACGCACTGACTCGTATTCACTCCGATCGTCCCTCAGAGAATTCAGACGAAAGAAATCAACATCAACATCAAATCTTACTCAAGCCTCAACAAATTCTCCGTTGTCTTGACCAAACTTTTCCTCTAGCTCCTGAAACCTCAGAAAACGTCATGCCGCAGGCACAATTACTAGAAAACTGGAAAGAATGTTGCGAAAAGGATAAATTCTGTTTGGAAATCCGTGCCGCGCTAAAGAATCCTGATGCGAGACGAAGCGATATACAATTAGCTAGTTGTTTACTAACAGAATATTCTTTTAGTCTAGAAGGAAAAGAATACGTACCCGAAGTTCTTCGAGAAGCCCTCTTAAATCAACTACACGAGACTCCCATGTATGGTCATCGTGGAGCTGCTGCTCTTTATAGTTTGATGAATCGTAGTTTCTGGTGGCCCGACTGTCATAAGGACTGTAAAAAATACGCTCGCGGGTGTGAAGCCTGTCAGAGAAATAATCCTTCAACTCAAAAGCCTCACGGCTTCTTACGACCACTGCCAGCCCCAGAAGCCGCCTTCCGTCACCTTACACTTGATTTCATCGGACCGCTCCCAATTTGCAAAATTCGAGATTACTGCTATCGATATATCTTACAAGTGGTTGACCGCTTAACCAAGCGGGTCTGGATAGTTGCCCTCGAAGGACCCACTGCACATGAGACTGCAGAAGCTCTACTTAACCATGTCATTCGCTTTGCAGGACTACCAGATTCCATAGTCTCGGACCAAGGCAGAGCATTTATTGATAAAACTTGGAAGGAAGTCTGCAGCTACTTGAAGCTTACCCATAAAATATCTACTTCTTACCATCCAGAAACTGATGGACAAACTGAACGAGCTAATAAAACTTTGGAAATTTATTTGCGACACTACGTGAACTACCATCAAGATGACTGGGCTAAACACCTCTCTCTCGCTGAGTTTTGTTGCAACAACCATGTAAACTCGTCAACAGGAGTCACACCCTTCTTCGCCTCGTTCGGACATCATCCGCGTCTAGATTTCCGCCCTGAATCTGACTTCCCTATATCCCGCAAAACTCCAGAATTTATTGATCGGATGAAAAATATAATTCAAAACTGTACGGAGCAAATAACCCTTGCACAAGCATATCAATCCACATATGCCAATGAAATGCGGCTTCCAGCACCCAGATATAAAGTCGGAGATTATGTATATCTATCCCTAAAAAATCTAGCCCTTGCAAGACCAACCAGGAAATTAGACCATGTGAGAGCAGGTCCGTGGCGTATCACGGCAATGAAAACTCCACTTGTTGCAAAACTAGATCTACCATTTCAACTCAAAATAGACAATAATTTCCACGTAAATCTCCTCCGACCGGCATATATAGGATTTTCCTCACAACACAAAGATGCCCCACCACCAATCGAAATAGCGCCTTCAGGTCATGAAGTACACGAAGTAGAAGCTGTTTTAGATTCTCGAATACGTCGAAAAAAGCTACAATACCTAGTACGATGGACTGGCACTAATGATACTACATGGGAACCTTCTGAACATCTCGACAACTGCCAAGATGCGATACTAGAATTCCACGAAAACTACCCCAACGCAGCACGCTCGATGGAGCTCGCATCTTTAAAAAGGAGAGGGTAATGTAAGGTTTTCGCTTGATGACTCATGATTATTAACTAAATTATTACATAATATCTATCTCAAACCTTAATATTTTATATAAATAGTAGTTTAGCCGCCGTAGATAGATTCTTCACGCTTAGTTCTTTGTCAATAATCACCATATAGCTTTAGTACCTTCATAACTTTAGTCCCATATAACCTTAGTACCTTTAGAACCTTAGTCCCTTCAGCTACCTTATACATTCCGACCTTTAGTACCTTCAATTCCTTTATATCTTCATCTTTCCAAATACAAATAGCGTCCTTGTCAGCTTCCGCTTCCTGACACTCGTGCTATTGCAAAACAATGGCGCCAGGAGCGTGATGAGGGTCACCGTTAAGGGGCTGAAGATCGCGCCGCCGAGCCTCAACGAAAGAAAGCCTTTAAGGAGCTTCTTAAATTCCAGGTGCCTAACTCAGAAGAGCTCTCTGTACTCATAGTTGACCGACAAGTGCTTTGTACTACTAGTCAAGAAGAGATAGGCCAACAACAGACGTCCCAACAGGCTTTGGCTTCCCTCGATGGATATTACTCAGACGAAGATGCAGAGATTATAATTGACCGTAGAGGCGACCCGACCCATCTCTACGCCCTCAGCAGGACAAGGAGGATGAGATAGTGGAGGAGATCACAATGAACTGTAATTTTATTCCTGTTGTATTTCCTAGGAAGCTTCTCAGTCGCTACGACGTAGGCCCTCGCAGAATTCAGAATTTTGAAGAAGAGATTGATGACGATGACGATCAAAATGACAGTAATAGTAATTGCGGCACCGACAGCAACTTTGACGGCGAGCCTTTTTCGCTACCAAAAAAGAAGGTTTGAATCATGTAGATTAATTAGAAGATTTCTGTTTTGGCTGGGGTATGGTATAATTGTAGAATTTAATAGAATTTAGTTATACAGTCAAAGGGGATTCAATTCCAGTAATAAGTATAGCTAGCTATCTGAAGTTGTGCAGCCCTGTAGAAAGCCATGCGGTCCTGTGCGGCCGCACACCGAGGCTTGGCAACGCAATTTGCTTCTCCCGACAAGCGTAGCGAAAATGGAGGAAGTTTCTTCTCCCAACGCACAGACCATTAAGGGACATTGGTATTTACTTATCAAATCCTAAGCAATTTTTTTGTTCTGCAATAAGCAAGATTTTAAATCCTAAGCAGATTTGCGTAACAAACAATTGCTGAGGAACTAAGCGATATTTACCCTTAGAAAAATAAGAATTTCCATCATCATCGACTTTGAAGCACAACATCACTTTTAATTAGTTATTTTTTTATTCTAAGATGTGAAGGAATATTAAAGCATTGTGTCTATATTATAATGAAATTTTCTCAGCGAAAAAGAAGCGTCCATGGAGTTATGATGGGATGGAGAAATTAAGGTGTTTCTAAACTAATATCACTAGATTTGTAGGCTTGTAAATGCCATTTCTCAACAATTTAACAGGCTTGAAAGTAAACTACGAGACACACGTTAAAAAAACGTTAAACGCAGGGAAGAACGTGTCAAGTCATGTGACGTAGAAAGGGGGAGTTTATTCGATCGTGACTTCTGACTATACTCTCTCAACGAGTAATCCTTCAAATCTTGATATCGTTGTAGCTTAGGGAAGCAATTTTAAGAGTGAGGGAGGGACTTTTTTTCTCGCGAGCTTGTGGGTGGTCAGGAGGGAAAGTCTAATCATTAGCCTCAGCTGAAGTTTTAAATTTTGGTTAATAAGTATGGATCGATCACCCAAAGTGACAATATTGATGTCACAAATCTTAGATCTTCCACCAAGTTGTCTTGAATTTGTGCCGGAACGATTAGAAGAAGAAGCAGAATATTTTGTCGTTGGAACTTATTACCTTCACAATGAAACAGAAATAGAAAATGCAAATGCAAATGCAAATAGTCATGCTTTAGAACCACTCAAGCAAAGTCGTGAGGGAAGCTTGATATTGTTTAGACTCTGCGGCAGAAAACTGTGAGCAATATCTCAATTTTTACTGCTCTTTGCTGCAAAGATGGATAGATAAAAAACAGACCAAATATGCTTTATTGGAGGCGGGGAGTGCGTAGCCCGTAAAATAACAGAATCCAAAAGAATTCTTCTATTCATCATATGGTCTGAAATTTTTCTAATGCGATCTCAGAACGTTAATTGATTCGATACCTTATCCATCAGCAATTCTTGACCTTCACTTCTACAACGACCATAATACTCTGGCAGTTGCCTCTAGCACAGGAACTATTTCTATTTATCATTTAATAAAAAAATCGGAGAAATTAAATTTAGAGCATGTTGTTACTCATCAAGTTGCTCAAAAAGATATCTTAGTGCTTTCGATCGCTTGGTATCCCCACGACAAGACTCCAAAGTCTAGCCAATCGAGCATAATATTTTATACACTATCGGATGGTAAGGTTCTAGCAGCTCACCTTTCTCCAGACTTCAAATCATTTACGATATTAAATAACGCTGCTCCACTTATCATACATGATGATAATGCCTGGACCTGCACAGTAGCTAGTAATATTTTATTTTCTGGTGGTGATGATTCAATGCTAAATAAGCTAAACTTTGATCTACAAGATACTGGAAAGAAGAAAATCCTAATTGAGCGATCATTAACGAATTCTGAGAACCATCATGTTGGACAGGCTTGCTTTAAAGGGCACGATGCTGGGGTTACAGCAATTATTATATTACCTTTACCATCAACAGTAAAAGGCGATACATTCATACTAACAGGCTCCTACGATGATCATGTCCGTGTTTTCGTATCATCTACAGAACCTTTGACAAGAATACCTGGTGTTCATAAACTAGCTGAGCTCCTAGTCGGTGGTGGGGTTTGGAGACTTAAGCTGATTGAGGCATATCCTACTAAACCTGAGACGGATGAAAATGAATGGGAATACATTGTGTTAGCATCATGTATGTTGGTTGGGGCTCGAATTTTAAAGATTAAGGGAAGTTATCATGGAAACTGGAGCATTCAAATAGATGCTGAGATGACAACTCATAAGAGTATGTGTTATTCATGTGATGTGCAACCTCAGCGCTCCTTCTCACAAAAATCTGAAGAAGATTTATGTTCTGAAAAATCCTCAAAGACGTGGACTATAGCTAGCTCAAGCTTTTATGATAAATTATTAGTTATTTGGCAATACAAGTCTTAAACTCGCATTTTAACAAAAGATCGAACTCATTATAAATGAGGATCTTATTTATGTGTCGAGACATGTGGTTTCAAAAAGAACTTCCTATCAGCCACTATGATCTATTTTCCGTGCCATGCCCCATGGGCGGTGGGCATCTGCCTGGCACGTTAAAATGCCAAACAGACAAACTATGATTTATTTTGAAAAATGTGAGACTAGCTAAAATTGCCAGGAAGCTTTTTTTGTTAGATTCTAGTGCTTTTCGGTTAAAGAAAGTATTCATAATTTTCACAGCCTTTCTACTTATGACAGTCGAATCTCAAAATTAAATCTGAAGATCACTCACTTATCATACTAACTAACCAACTCCCATAATCAAAAAACAAAAAGACTTTTTAATATTTTAAGTCTAGGGTGTTGATCTACGCAGGGATCGAACCTGCAATCTCTTGATTCGTAGTCAAGCGCCTTGCCATTGGGCCAGCAGACCTATTGTGGGTTAAAACATAAATATAGTATATAAATTTAATTTTTAAATTTTTCATATTACCGAACTTACATACGTCTATTCCCTGTGATATATGATATGGAAAAATGACGAGTGAACCAAACCTCAGACCCGATTAAAAAGATAAAACTGCACTTCACTAACCTGGACACAGTATATCTGTGTCACAAGTAGAGAAAATATCAAGGCAAATAACTCAAAAGTGTCAATCGAGTGAAGTAAATCAAGCCTCAGTCGATTACCTTCTAAGGTACCAGACCACGCATCACCAATAGCTCCAGAAGGCTACGTAAGCCCTCAAAGTAAGGAAGCAGTACCCAAGATGGCCGTTAAAGCTGCAAAAAACGAGTCCAAATTGGGAAAACTGAATGGTTGACATGTAGTGGCCGGAAAAGGATTCTAGAGAATACCTAATACAACTCTACATTTCTGCCAACCTTAAAAAACTCAGAGGAATCAAAACGACGGGTTATTTTTCAAATGCGTGAAGGAGCCCCAGCAAAATAATCAACTACTGCACAAGACATTCTACAAGCTATAAATATGAAAGTACTGAGTATGAAAGTACCAGCACATATTCGCCTTATCATGCTGCGATATAATGAATGCGGTAATCTGACGGGACGAAAAATTGCACAAAAAAAAGCAGAAGCAATGTTACCTCGAGTTAAATGAATGTGTCTGCAAACGGCACTTAGATTTGATACGTTTATAACTGATGTTGTTGCGAATCAACAATGGATACATCTTAAATCTCATGGTGTAGAATTAGCAAGACATTACAATGAAAGCGACCTTTATTGGATTCGAGATGAAATACGTGCAAGTCCGTCAACTTTAGACCTCCTCTTCACACCTCGATGGGTGTCAGGGTACGAATGTATGCAAAATTTATCAGCAGAAGGCACATAAAAACACTCCACGATTTACTTCATGGTGAAAACTGTCGCTGAAGCTAGTAAAATATTAAAGCAAGGTCTTCATTTCAGTGAAAAATACCACAAAGTTGATACATATCAGAGAGTTGAGCCTGACACAATATGCCCCAAGTGTTGCCATTGGAATCATATTACACACGGTTACCCCACGCCAGAAAAAAAAAGATGCGCTTAATGTGCAGAGAGTCACTCAACGACTGAAAACAAATTCCATACTTCTGGTTGTAGATCAAGAATAGGTAAATTTTGTCACAGCTATAAATTTGCCAATTGCGGTGATAAACACCCAGAAAATGCCACTACCTACTAAGACTATGTACAATCAGTCTAGATAGCATGTACTGGACGCGAAGAGTAGAGAGAGAAAGAGAGATACTTTCAATTAAGATGATCCATACTGGAAGAAGATAGGGATATAGAAAGCCTTTGTAATGGACGATTCAACGAGGGTGTGCAGGATACGGATAATTTACTGACAGAATAGCTATAAAATGGGGGTTAGCAAACCTACTCCATTTTGATCATGGAGAAACAGAGGTCGCAATCTTTACCAAATGTCGTAAGATCAAGACAGAAGTCTGGAACACTAAATTTAATACTAATGAAAAGTTCTTCAAATTTAAGTTTAGTAGAGAAGCAACGCGGTGGCTTAGTTTTTGTTTAGACTCCACCTTAGAGCTCAAGACTTACAAACAAGCGTACATTCAGAAGCACTCCAGGCTGAAGCTTGACTCCAATCTATAGTTTCCTCAAAAAGCATATCTCCAGAATTAGTTCGTAAGGTACAAGTGGCTGCAGTACAGTCAGCAGCTTTATATGATGCTGAGTGATGGTAAAGAGATCAAAATATTTGGGAACAATAATGCCAGAAACTGGTTAATCAATAATTTCGGACAGTTGTGGGCATTTTCCGGACTGCTCCAGTGGGTGTGATATTCAAGGAAGCAGGTCTCAGTTAAAAAATAGAAAGCTTAGATACGCATATAGAAGCAACACATAAGTGCAATGTTATATTTGTCAACTTTTCATTTATAGCACTTCTCTTTCATCTCTTGTGTCTTTTTTAAGACAAAGCAGAGTTTGGTTGCTCTTATAGATTATGAGCTTTGGGAAGTTGTACTACGCATGTTGATCTTATGATTTGATCATATAAAGGTATGTATTTATTTTCTACTAGGTTTGTACGAACATTTGATAGCTATTATAGTAGACATTTCTAGGGAATGTGATATTGCAGCAGGGCCGAACCATTGCTACTTATCATCATGTGCGGCCGCTAGTCGGCTTCTACGCACATGATCCGCTGTGTTCAAAAACTACAAACTACACACGGATTACATAAGCATGTTATTATCTCCTAGTTACAACCTCATATTACAACAGATATGATGGCAGAGCATCCCCCTTCCCCTATCCATTACTAATCACAGAAAGTCAAGACCTTCAGCAATAGATAGAACAAGTTGTATCTAAAAGAAAGATAGATTATTCCTCTGATTGTGAGATAAATAATACGAGATCTGAACTTGAAGATCATCGAAATGTTGAGACAAGTACTTTTGCAACGGCAGAATTTATTTCGTAAAGCCATCAGACCCCTCTAAAATCTTCACAAAGCAGATTCTCATTGGAAAATATTCATAAAATATAACAGGAATTGTATAAAGCTATGATGTAAAAGATGTTCATGGAGAATGCAGCAATGTAAGCGGCGTTGAAGGCAGAAAATTTGAGGGTGAAGAAAGAACTCGAAGATTCGCGAACAGAAATCCGAAGCACTTACATGACCAAGAATTTACCTCACAGTTTTGATAAAAATAATAATATGTTAGACTTTGTATCACAACAACGTTCGCTCAGAGAAAAATCTACCTCGGAAAGAATAAGCAAACATTTTGATGCTGAACTGTATGGCATTGACCAAGCATTGGATCTGGCACTTCGCGCTGGCTTCCCAAGGGCGCAAAAATCATCGCAGACAACACAAGAAAGTATGGCCCAGCCTAAGAGAATCTTTCTATGGTCAGATTCTAAATCTGCCATAGAAAGAATTCACGTAATTTTTTGATTTGAAATTGTTAAAAATCGAAGTGCCCCTAGGATCGAGCCAGGATGATAGTTAACAAGTGGATTCATTGAAATTACTAGAAGATGGAAAAAGGGAGATTATTAACAATATAAAGGCGGAAGTCTTGAGAAATAGATATTCTCCAAGAGAATCCAGGCCATTGTGATGGGGTCAGAATCATTTTCTTATTACAAAACGTTACCAAAACTCCTTTATCTACATTCGCTTACATGAAACAGACTAACTATTTTAAGGGACTATTTACATGGATTGCTGACTAAGAAAGGAATCTTAACAGAAATAATTATGTGATTTGTAGACGTTGATTATCTTCTTCGAATGGATGTATTTTAATAAATAGCGAATCACATCTAGTTATGGTGAAAAAATTCTGGCAAGGTGTTTGTTTCATTGAGTGCTTTAAAAATATTTTGTATGTTGATATTATTTTACGTCAGTGTAAGGGTATCTATCTACTGATACTTAATCTTTCGTCCTCATAAGAAGATCTAGGACACCAAGCCTAGAGCCCTGGATTGTTCAAGAAAGTCTGCAAAGCTTCGCATTGTGTAATACTATGCATTTGATTTCTGAAGATTCTTCGAACTTGGCTGTTTAAGAAAGGCTTTCTAGAAGCAAGTGAAAATGATCGATTCTTTTATGAATGGGATTTGAAAACAGTTTAGGATCACGTGCTGTGAGCCGTGTAAACAATCAAAATGATTCCACGGTAGTGAGGAAGTCTTCATTTCATTAATAGGAATTAATCTAACCGGATTCTTGTGCCTTTCTCAAGGATTTTTTTTTAGTTTTTATTTACATGCTTGTTGTTGACTAAATCTCTTTGCCTTTAAGTTATATTCCTTTCTCATAGGAGTTTGAGGAAATCATATCTACATTTTCAGTGTTCCTCTCAAAAATGCTGTGGTCAGGGTTTTATTCACAAGCACATTTTATGAGTTTGTTTTAAAAGAAGCTGTCAGATGACTGACGATTTGTAAGCTAAAGAATCTTAATATCATAGCCAGTTACTCACAGTATATAGGCGTTATTCCAAAGGCTTTGGCACAAACGCTATAGCTCAACTGCTACTTGAGAAAGGAAGTCGAGATTCACTTGTAGAAGAGAATCCCATAGAGATCGTAATGAAGCTTGAGAAAAGCAATGTAAAATAGTATTCTGAAGCCATAAGCGGAGAAAATCATGACTTTACTATTGGTACTAGTCTTTTAGATCACCAAAGCCGCAGTAAAGCAGTCATAAAAATCTCGAGAATCCTATCTTATCCAGACAAAGCTACCTTTTTAAAACTTCTTGATACATGGTAGAGAAAATCAGAACACTCACTCAAGAACGAGAAATTGAAGAAAGCCGAGACTTTCAACGATTTTAAAAAGTGCGTAAATCATAATCATTCCAAACAGTTGTTCTGTGAAACCATCTCGTTAGTTGCTCTTATAAATGCCACACAAACTACTTTCCAATTAATCATCCCCAAGGAAAATATGATCTAATCAGGTAAGACCATTTAAAGCTTTCTCTAAAGAAAAACTTTAGCTCAAAGAACTAGATGGTTGTATGGTCTTCAGTTGCAACATATTACCAGTTTATCAATAAATCTTTAATTGGAAGAATCCAAGAAGGACCCTAAGACCCATTCATTACATTAATTCTAATTGAATAAATAAAAAAAATTCATAGATTGTTGTAATTCTGTAGTCATTAAGTGTCGGATGCATTAATAATGCTAATTGTTTTCGTCAGGTTGTTCCTAGGACAAGAGAGCTTATGCATAGAGCCAGTAAAGATAATAATTGCATAGCCACAAACAGTCATATGTAGTGAAAGGTTGCTTATATCGTTAATACTTCCAATGAAGGGGGACTCGGGTTTTCATATTAAGCTCATGCCAGTCATTTCCACTGTTTTTTTTAAGTACAACACCAGTCTAAATGCGCTATTTCCATTCAAATAGTATCGATGCAATTTCTTACTTCGTATGAAGCCCAATCTTTCATAGAGTTTCATTGCAGGGATATTGGTCTCCTCCGTCTCTAAAACAACCTCGTCTGCTCCGCGAGTAATCATGGCATTTATTGCCTGTTTAACCAGTGCTGTAGCAATCCCATGATTCCTATGTTCAGAAGAAACAGCGAGCATGGCAATGTAACCCCGAAGAGTTGCTGGAGAGTTTGAGCGATGGATCTCGAGCTTAGAAATAACCACACCAATCAGATCTGTGGAGTTAGGTAATAACGCCTAGGAGTGTATCAGTAGCATAATTGAAACCTTTCTAGCTTTTGGGAAAGAGATACCATAAAGCAAAGATCTTGCCATTGAGAGAGGAAATATCGATAAACATAAATGCTGTATGGCTCACTAAGGTCTTTAGCTATGAGTGCTCGTATGGATGGCAAATATCTCTTTTCAAAGGCATGTTCATATTGAATGTACTGTAACTTATTAGGTAAATCTAATTGTGTACAAGCAGTTTTCTCTGCCATATTATTGATATATAGTCCCCTTAAAAAAATATTAAAAGGAGGAAAAGAAGACCTTGATCGGCTGCACACCAATTAGCTAATTAATTGTTATCTACTATTAATCACCCTTCATTACACAACATAAAACAAAAGACATTTGATCATGACAATGCAAATAGTTAACTTGCCTTGACGGCAAGTAATTATCTTTGCTATGACATCTATTTTTCGCAAGCGCATTGTTAGTGATGACAAGCTTGCCCCACCTCAACAAAGGCCAGGCCCGGAGAAGCATGCCGAGACCGTAATTCATACTCACGATGCAGCAAAACCAAAGAAGCACAGGTCTACTAAACGTAGGAATGGCTTCATTTTTGCATTGGGTGGATTATTTGGGATTATTATTGCTGGCTTCTTCGCCAATCATAATGACCTCATTGATCTTCCAGAACTCGGTGAACTAAGTATGGATAGTTTATTGGATGTTCTACCTGCAAGTCTTATAAAGGATGTTCGAGACTTAACAGTGAGTGCTGCGCGATAAAAGTTGTAAAATTAAATAAAAATAAATGCTGAGAGTTTTTAGAGATCCGAGAGAGATGCAGTAAATTATGATTCCTTTTCTGTTGGACTTAAACTTGTATCCCAAGGTGTTCGTGCAAACCACTCTGTTGTTATGATTCCAGGTGTTATTTCCACAGGTCTAGAATCATGGGGTACCTCCAATAATTCTAGACAATACTTCAGAAAAAGGTTATGGGGAAGCTGGAGTATGATGCGTGCCTTGGTCCTAGATAAAGAGGGATGGAAGAAGCATATTATGCTTAATAAGAAAACAGGACTTGATCCAGAAGGTGGAATAAAGCTGCGTGCTGCACAGGGATTCGATGCCACCGATTTTTTTATCACAGGATATTGGATATGGAACAAGATTCTTGAGAATCTAGCAACCATTGGCTATGATCCTACTAATAGCTACACAGCAGCCTACGATTGGCGCTTATCATATTCAAATCTGGAGATCAGAGATCAATACTTTACAAGATTAAAAACTTATATTGAGATGTCCCAACAGATGTCCAATAAAAAGTTGGTGTTGATTTCGCACTCAATGGGTAGTCAAGTTATTTTTTATTTCTTTCATTGGGTAGCGTCGCCTCGAGGAGGAAATGGAGGAGAAAATTGGGTCGAAAATCATATTGACTCTTGGATTAATATAAGTGGATGTATGCTAGGGGCTATTAAAGGACTCCCCTCAGTACTATCTGGCGAAATGAAGGACACAGCTCAACTTAATTCATTCGCTGTTTATGGGCTAGAGAAATTTTTGAGCAAGGGAGAACGCGCTGAAATATTTAGGGCTATGCCTGGGATAAGCTCTATGTTGCCTATGGGTGGCAATGCTGTATGGGGTAACGCAACTTGGGCACCAGACGATCCTGAACAGAAACTAGGATATGGCCAACCCCTCAAGTTCAAACAGGCTAAAGTCCGCAACTTAACAGTAGAGGAGAGTCTTACATATCTTATGAATATTACAGAGGATTGGTATCAAGATCATGTGCGTAAGAGTTATTCTCATGGTGTAGCACACACCACGACTGAAGTAGAGACAAACGAAAATGATCCAAGGAAATGGATCAATCCTCTAGAGACAAGGTTACCCATAGCTCCAAATCTCAAAATTTATTGCTTTTATGGTGAGTTTGAACTCAAATCCGATAATTGAAAATTAATTTGCCCTAGGTATTGGTAAACCAACTGAACGTGCTTATTTTTACAGAAGCTCAGAAACTTCACCTTTAGATATTGGAATTGATACCACCCTAACAAATGGCAATATTGACCATGGTGTCATACTTGGGGAAGGGGATGGTACAGTAAATTTGCTATCTGTTGGATATATGTGTCATAAAGGCTGGAATATACATCGTTATAATCCATCTAAGATTAAAATTAAGGTTTTTGAAATGCCCCATGAACCGCACAGATTTAATCCTCGTGGTGGTCCAAATACAGCTGACCATGTTGATATCCTTGGGCGGCAGAGTCTTAATGATATGATTCTAAGGATTGCTGCTGGAAAGGGAGAAGAAATTCAAGATCATGTGATTAGTGATATTATTCAGTACTCTGATCGCGTTCAGATAAAAGAAGAAGATGGGTTTTGAAAATTTAAAAAGATGAATCCAGATAAACATAGAATTTTTTTGGAAGAAATCTGAAGCTTATGGCAAAACAATTATTTCCAACTAACTAAGCAATAGTTCCAAACAATATTGAGCTAAAAATATGAGGAAAAATGACTAAGCTTTGAAAAAAGCTCAGAGGAAATTTTGATCCTTTTCTCACTCGATAGCCATAAAATTGTTCTGTTAAAGGGTTATTTACGCTTAAGTATTTCTATCTAGCGGATTCGCGAAGTATTGGGTTTATACATACTAAAATTTAAAGCGTGTATTCTTTTCGTTTACAACTAAATTCAAGATTAGTCTTTAGTTGATAACTCGGAGATATAAATGAACTTCTTGATAGATTTGCATTAGGATATGTATAATTGTCAGGTTTTCACAGTCTTGTAAAAATATAATATTTTTTGTCATAAAATTAGATCAACTTAGAAAATGATACCATAAGACAAATGGTCAAAATTAATTGATGAAGAAAAAAATATGGATCAAGGTGCTTCCTTATCCCAAATTTAGTTCACTCTGTCTGGTTGCCAAATTAAAATTGAAGCGAATAGATCTACCAAAGGCCGTAAAATTTGGCACAGCTGAAGGTAGCATGGCAAAAGCCATACAGTTTGTGAAAATGAAAATAACCGCTGCTAGAATTTGGAGAGAAATATAAGCATTAGTGCTACCGTCAATAATGAAGGTCTTTATGTTTTAAATTCTAGGCCGGCCTTTCTTCGCTGTATGATGTAAGCGGGCACTTGGATATTTTGACCTTCACACTTAGAATTGGAGATAGTAGTCTAGGAGAAAAATGAATCGACATACAGACTACAAAGTACAAGCCAGGGCAAAATAACAGTCTGCGTTTGGTGCTTAAGGGCCCAAAAATTCTGGAATATGTACAAGCCTAGGTGAATGATAAAATAGGTAAAGAAAGTGACTATGATTTAAGGCAAAAATTAAAGGAATTTTCGAGTCATCTATTGACGGCTCCAGCTCAGAAGACAATAGTGGAACTTCTGATACGGAATCAGAAGGTATAAAACCCCCCAAATTTTGGTAAATGATACTGTCGCCGACGAGACGATCAAGTGTCTCCCGATCGAAAAGATCTCGAAGAAAATATCTGGGCAGATACATCAATTAACTCTCAAATTAAAAGATCAATGAATTAAAATAAATCATATGATCTCACCTCAAAGTTGCCTTCGGGTAAAACACGAAATCACAAACTTTTTTACCTCAGTTTGTATCCTACAAATAAGTGTAAGATGGCCGACGTTGGAAAAAGGCATGGGTAGCAACTGCTATTGACATTAACTTAAGCGGTGAAGAGACTAGCTTACTAGAAGAGGATAATATTAGAGCTGAACATGTAAACACCTACATAGTCGATTGTATTGAATTTTACGAGTCGAACAAAAAGTTTGACAAGGTGTTAACCAATTTAAAAGGGATTTTTATGGATGATCCTTTTATATTTTAAAGATTACTCATAAGAACATCCGCAGAGAACTTAAAGAATACATGAAGAATAGCGGCGTTTACGTTAGAGGTGGTGGTCAGATTTCGGATCAACTGGCTCACCTGCTCAGGTGTGATGATTGTCCTATTTGGCCAATTGAAGAGCTGGAATATTATAACGAAAAAGCTACTGATTTCAAATCACGACGATACAATCCCAATTCTGATAGTCAACAAGAATTTATATTACAAAACCGTCCACAGAGATTGCTACAATCAGCTTCAGTTTCTAAACAAGGGTCGTCTCCTACAACTATACAAAACCCCCAATCATCAAATGATTCCCGAATTCAAGAATCTACCTGTCTTAAAAATAGCTACTCCAAGCTGCCCACGAATGTAAACAAGACAAGAGTACCGAAGAGCCTTAGTAAGTTCTATTATGATCCTGAAAATTAATTTGGCAGCGGCTGCACGATATTTTTGATGCTAAACATCGGATATTTTATGAAATGTGTAACAAAGTTGGACCTATATGATATGGCGTACTTTATAATGCTTAAAGATAAAGACCAAGACTTTTCGGTCAATAGAGTGCCGGTCCTGAAGATTACCGAGAAAAATATCTACAGTCTAACTACAACGAAGGTCAGGTTAGCCAATTGAATTAGGTGTTATCAAGCAAATCAAAATGGGTAATTTTAGGAGAGGGTTTATATATAGTTTAGGGGAGTGTACATAGAGAGGCAGCGTAAAATCGAGCAGCTCGAAAATGTTGAAGTATGATTTTTATTGTCAAGGTGTATACAAATATTTAAGCCGATTACTTTTTAAAGACTGATAGTATACTAGTAGAGCCGTATAATTGCTACATACAATTTTTAATTGAAGATGTGAGATGAGCACTCAAGTGGGTGGAATAAGTGAGGCGATAAACGCGAGGCAGTACTCAACTATTTCTTTCTGTTATTAAATTCCGCAAGTGAATATAATATTTTACATAATTTCTATCCAATAACCAAGAATACTACTATTTTAAGTTAAGTGACGGCGTCGGCACTATAAGTATAAAGAATTTCTTTGTATCTATAATGCCGCGGTTGACAACTACATCATTATTGAATCGGGTTTAAATTCAAGAGACAAGCTCTCTGGTTTGTTTTTATAATACTGGTAGTTCTATGCTAATTGATCTCAGTTACAAATTTGGCTAAATTCAAACAAACTACAAACTACGGTTAACAAATTCTCGCTGTTGCAATTCTTTGAAAGCAAAGTACGAGGCTTTCGAAAAGTAAGAAAATGATTTGAGAATCCTGTTTTGGTGTTGTCTATCATATCAAAGTGGTCGACCTTTATGTATAATATTACATTTGATTTCAGGTTTATGATACCCTTCGCTCTCTATTGCGCCTATAGCCTTACACATCATTTTACCTGTATCAACAAAGAGGTCGACTATGGCGTAATATGTAACTATATGTCCATATCGCAAATTAGTCGCTGAAGTCAATGAAATGGGATTATATGGAGATGGCCTGTAGAATAAGCAAGAAAGACATTGGGTGAGATATACCTTTGTCCGCCTTTTGCTTAGGTAGAGGCCATTTCATAACATGGCCAATTCCGGTAACAAGACCTCCTATGTAGGGCTCAACATCCTTTTTCTGTTGAAAGCATTGACGAATGCTACACGTAGTATAACGCTGGGTGCATGCTGCAGTAGCCGCCTTATTAAGATCTTGTTCGGTGATCTGTCTTTCTCTACAATTGGCATACATTGCGCTTGGAACACTAGTAAATTTCGATGTTGGACCAAGGCTGAATACCGAAGAAGAGAGGAATCCTAGTGCAAAGATATATCGTAGAAGCCACATCATGACTGCTCAGAGATATGATTGAGTCCCTTCTGGATATCAAAAAGGATATCACTTTGATATTGAGCGGTCGCTACATAATATAGAGATTGTGATGAAAATAGTAATTCTATTTCCTGGCTTAAGATCCGAGTATTCTACTATCATCGTCCTTAATACTTCTAAGGAAGGGAAATTTTATTTGCCCGCCTCAAGAAAATTAAATGCCCTCCCCCCCACTTTGCACAATTCTGGGCCACCTGAATCTTTAATTGGTCTTTAAAATTTTCGGACCAGTCAATACTCTACAATCCTTACTATTTGTCTACTTCTACTACTAATCTCTACTAACTACCTTCATAAAATCCACTTACAGTACATAACTTATT